>CAJPEX010001206.1:0-64167 GCA_905338405.1 Notodromas monacha | reverse complement strand
GGTCTTTTACCCAGAGATGGGTTTGTATTTTTGTTATTTTATTGGCAGTTTTGCCGACTTGGCACAATTTGTTTAATTTTACTGCCCTGTGAAGGGGTTTGCTAGCAGCTGTAGGCGCGTCCCGAGACGCGCCGATTATTGCACAAACAATTTTAGTTGCTCCCTTTTATTAAGAGGAAAAAATTCCGCACAACTACTGAGGACTGGCTATTATTTCCTTCTAGCATTTCTGACTCGTAGCCTTTATTATATAGAGACAGGCTTTTATTGGTGACCAGGCATTTATTAAAGAAAATCTGGTTGATGAGTCAGTATAGAAGTGATACATAGTTGTATATTTATCTCATTTCCACTTGGTACTCAGTTATATAGCTCTCATTTGAACTTGCTGGCCAGTTGAGTTTGGCTCTGATTTGTGCTTGGTGCTCAAATAAGCTTCTCTTTCACTTGTGCTTGGTGCTCAGTTGAGCTTGGTTCTTACTTGCTTTTGGCACTTGCTTATTGCACTTGGCCTCCATTTGGGGTGACCAGGCATTTATTAAGGAAAATCTGGTTGATGAGTCAGTATAGAAGTGATGCATATTTGTATATTTATCTCATTTCCACTTGGTACTCAGTTAAACAGCTCTCATTTGAACTTGCTGGCCAGTTGAGTTTGGCTCTGATTTGTGCTTGATGCTCAAATAAGCTTCTCTTTCACTTGGTATTAGTGCTGAGTTGAGCTTGGCTCTTACTTGCTTTTGGCACTCACTTATTGCAGTTGGCCTCCATTTGGGCTTTGTGCTCAGTTGAGGTTGACTACCATTTGCACTTGGCCCTCATTTGAGCTTGGCTCTCCCTTGCACTCAGCTCTCACTTATTTTACTTTGCTTTCATTTCATCCCTCAACCTGCTCAGTTATTTTGACTCCCATTTGTGATTGGCGCTCATTTGTACTTGGCGCTCATTTGTTCTTGGCTCTAATTTGAGCTTGGCGCTCTTTTGACCCCAAACTTTTTTCTAAATGCCCATTTTATGTGCAACAGAGTGTTTCGCATGTGTTGACGTGGGGGAAGTGTGAAGGGGAAAACTCCTTGATATGCCTTATCAGCAAGTCGTTGGAAAGCCCGGGAAATGCGTCTTCTTTGTACTGTGCTGTTTAGTTTGCATCCTCTCAGGTGAGTTGAACCTTACTATTTTTTCCTCTTTCTGTGCGTATGTGTAAGGGAAAATAATTGCCTTTTATTGCAGGAAAAAAAGGGAGCGTCCTTCATGCCCAACAAAATAATTTGGCAAATATTTTTCTTCAGCCTTTCTTTGGAAATAAAATTCCACCTTGAAAATTATGCCTCTGGGATGAATATCTTAATCCATTGCATCAATAAATCTACTCTTAGAAAGGGAATACAGTACAGTAAAATTATTAGAACATGGGACTTAAAATGATAATTTTTGTTTCAGATTCCAACTGAAGAATGTGATGCCCTTTTTTGAAAATTTCAGATGTCGAGAACATTTCCATCATTAATCCTGGAATAAATTATTGAATCAACCAATGCTTAGTAATCAAAAGAAACGGTTTACACACAAAAAAACGAAGAAGCACAGAACCCACAGAACAAGACAATCAAGAAGAGGTTTGTTAGAAAATCTCCATTTATTTTCAAAAGAAATTCCAGAAAGCCCTATATTTCCACCAGGAATTTTTTTTGCTTCAAAGGAAGATCAATTTTCACAAGGCTTCAGATATCTTGAACAATAGTTCATGTGAAATAGCCATATATGATGCAAAATAACATTCAGAATTGCCCAAAAAGTATCTGATTTCTGCATGAATGTATCTGGTTGAATATTGCTTTTTGCAGTTGTCAAGATTAATACCCCAGCACAAACAAAAAAGGAAGGAAAGTCCTAGGTTTTCTTGGATAGTTTGAAAGATTCTCTCATCCGTTTAAAATTTCGTTTCATTTCAAAGGATGATCTATTTTCTCAAGTTTTCAGATATCTCTAGCAAAAATCGATGTAAATTAATAATAAACAATGCAAGAAAAAAACGCACTCATGACGAGAAAAGCACAGAAAACATAAATGAGTTTGGAACCATCACGAGTATCAGAAAATTTTTACCCATATAAAATTTTTTTCCCACAGGAAGCCTGATTTCCATCAAAATATTTTATTTTATTGCGAAAGATGATCAATTTTCAGAATTATTCAGATATCACAAGCAAAAATCGATTAAAAATTATCTTTAAACGGTGCACCCCAAAAAAACACAGGAAGAAACAGCACAGAAACAAAAAAATATAACCATCAGGAGCAGTAAAAATGTCCACACATTTGAAAATTTTCTTCTTCCAGGAAGCCTTATATTTTCATCAGCAATATTTACATTTTTCAATTCGTAGGATGATCAATTTCCAGAATATTCCAAGCAAAAAAAAAAAAAGAAAAAAAAACAATTTTGAACGGATGCACAAAAAAAAGGAAGTAGATTGAAAACAAAAACAAGAGCCATCAGGAGCAGGAAAAAAATTTCCACACATTTAAAAATTGTCTTCATCCAGGAAGCCTTATATTTTCATCAACAATATTTAATTTTTTCAATTGGAAGGAAAATCAATTTCCAGGATATTCCAAGCAAAAGAAATGGGTTAAAAAAAATTTTAAAACGGGTGCACCAAAAAAAAACGCAAGAAGTACATCGAAAACAAAAATAAGAACCATCATCAGTAGCAGGAAAAAATCTCCACCCATTCAAAAATGTTCTTCTTCCAGAAAACCTTATCTATTCCCATCAACATTTAATTTTTTTGTTTACTTGGAAGGTTGAATAATTTTTAAGCCTCCTGTGATACCTCATTCAAAAATCGATTTAAAATTAATAAAACAAAAATGTGGGAAAAATTAATTTTCCCCTGAAACATTCGGCAAAGTAAAGAAAGAAAAAAAAAACCTCGTGACCCCAGGTGAAAAATGCTGAGCGAGGTTTCGGGTCTGTATATATATATACGAGCCTCGCTTTCACCGGATGCTTCCTTCTTTGTTCTTTATGTCTTCTTCTTCTGGCTATTCTCCACGCTATATTTGTTTCCTATCTGTTCTTTTCCTCCATCTTCCCTTTTTTTGCTGTGCTCTACATTATTCTCTCCATGATTGTCTATTCGACCTGCTTTTTTATTTTTTAAATTCTCTCTCCCGCAGCAGAGGCTCTTTCCTGTTACGAAATCATCGGTGGACGAGGTTTTGTCATATACGATAGGTTCTGCTTCTGATGTGAGCGGATGGCAGCAACAGATGGGCTGGGAATTTGATGAAAGGATTTATTTTTGAAGAAATTAAGGAATTAATTTTTGAAAATTAGTATTATGGGAAATGGAGAAATTTAATTTTAAAAAACCACGAGGAACGGAATGTAATGTTTCAAAGGAATTTGATGAAAGGATTTATTTTTGAAGAAATTAGGGAATTAATTTTTGAAAATCAGTATCATGGGAAATTGAGAAATTCAATTTAAAAAAAACCACGAAGAACGGAATTTAATTTTCAAAAAAAAAACGGAAGGCGTTTTACTATGATGAAAACGGCGAATAATATTTTTATTCAACGTTTTGATCAGCAATTATGAGAGTTTTTGGAATCAAAGATTTTTTGTACAACTTGATTTCATATTATAAGCATCAACGGCAATCGAAGCCATACAGAACAGTGCATCTTGAAAAAAAGCTTATATTCATTTGTTTTTTTTATTAAAATTTCAATCCCAAATTTAATGCCGCAGATAAAATATTTTCCATTTATTGCGGGACCGAAAGTTGAAATTGCATATAAATTTGCTATAATTCATTTAATTTAATCATTATGCAGTATTTAAATTTTTACGCAGGTTAATAAATATTTCAGGATAGTTTAGGATTTTTTATTTGCATTTTTTTGCTTTATATATTGAGCCGCAAAATTTGGTTTATAACCGCTCACGTGAGGAAATATTCGCTGAGCTTGAATTTGTTAATTTTCAGCTTGTGCAAAAAAAAGTTTATTGGAACTGAATATACATTTCATACCAGGAAGAAAATCTAGCCAATTTAAATAAAAACGATCATCGTCGAATTTTAAAACTTGACAAGTTTTATCACGTTCAATCTTTGTTTACCCGGAAACGATTGGAAAGGGGTTCCTTTTTTGTGGAAACTATTGAAAATAATTTTGCGAAACTCTGAGTTCACCTAAATATAGCAACTGACTCTGGGTTGCTTGTGAAAATGCAGACTTGAACAGGTCTCTCTCTTGTTCGAACCCAGGGGAAACCCCGAAGAAAATGTATCCATAGAAAAAAAACAAAGTTCCTCCAATCACCCAAGAAGCATAAACATTCAGTAGGTGAAAGAACCCAACTCAAGAGGGTTCACCACTTTTCCACGTAAATCTTCTCTTGCTTCTATGACCCTTCAACATAAAAAATGCCCTGACCTGATTTTAATTCTGTGATGGTGTTTTGTCCCTGAAAAATTAAAATTTGCAGGGAAAATTCTGTCAATTTTTTCCAAAAATTTGAGGTGTTAAAATACTGTACTTTGCTTTCCAAAAAAATATCTTGAATTCTATATAACATCACTTTTTTATGCGGGACTCATGCGACATTTTTAGATTTCAAAATTCAAATGAATTGTGAGATTTCAAAATCCAAATCAATTTTGAGATTCCAAAATTCAAATTAATTTTGAGATTCCAAAATTCAAATTAATTTTGAGATTTCGAAATTCAAATTAATTTTGAGATTTCAAAATTTTGAGAGCATTTGCTGGTAAATTCACCACCAGAAATTATTTTCCCTGGCTAGTTATTCAGTCATAAATCCTGTGGTGGTGCCCCCCCCCCCCCCTGAAAATTTAAGTTTCATAGAATTGAACATTTCAATCTCTTCCAAAAATTCAAGGTGTTACTTTGCTTTCTTTTCCAAAAAAAAATCTTGGAAAACATTCTGTATATGAATGAATGAATGAATGAGCAGAAAACTTTATTTGCCTCTTTTCAGCGTTCACAAGGTACAACCAAAACTCCCGCATCCAAACCCCCTCCCCACCCAACCCAACTCCCCCGAAATACATTCAATCACGTCAAATCATGAAACAAAGCATAAACCAATGACAAAAACAAAAGAGAACACACTCTAAAAAATAAAAACTGGACATCCTACCTGTATGTTGCATACACCCACCCATCCCCAATATACTGTATATGATCACTATTTTATTTGGGACTGACGCGAAATATTGAGATTTCAAAATTTTGAGAGCATTTGCTGGTAAATTCACCACCAGAAATTATTTTCCCAGAAAAATTCTATCAAATTTTCGCAACAATGTTTACAATTATTTTCACTGTGAATATAGAAGAAGCGTGTTCCTTCAAACATACAGTAGATGGGTTTTATGAATATTCTAAATTTTATCACGTTTTCATTGGGGCAATGAACACAAAGATGTCAGAAGATTTCGATTTTTGAAATTTTGCAAAATATATTGAGAAAGTTTGGGACTGTATTGACACTGTGTCAGAAACTCCAACAGATTTTTTCATTTCTTTTTCTAGCATATATTGAAAAAGCACGTTTATTATGTGCTGAATAATATCAGGTTTTGTTTAGACTAATATTGGCTATAAAATGGCTGATTTTATCTTATTGATGTACAATTTATTGGGGCTCAAAAATAAGTACAGGTCTGATTTTCAGGACTTAATTAATCTACCACTTACAGTAATGTCTTTTCTGAAATTGAACGTCTTTGTAAAACTGATCGCAATCATTTGCCCAGATTTTGGCAGAGCTTTTGGCGCAATTCGTGAAGAAGTCCGTTTGTTGGACGATGCCGAAGCGGACAATCGTCGACCAGCTGATGCGGGAGGGGCTTTTCCAAAGGATTTCAATTTGGCCTCCACTGCGATTTTCGAAGCGAACTCTACCTGTGGGGAAGAAGAACATGAAGAATATTGCAGATTGGTATGTCATTTGGAATGCTGTACATGAACACTATGTTATTCTCATTTTTATCTTTATTTGACTTTGTATGAAACATATAACTTAGTATAAAGAACTTAGTGTAGCTTGTGCTTGAATTTGGGTTTATTAATTGCTTTATGCTGCAATTGTTGTTTTTGTTATCAGGGAAGGGAAGAAAGTGAATGGATTTACATCATTTGTGTGGTGGCACTTTTTGGGATATATTATCTTTCTTTTAATATTATCTTTTAATCTTTAAATTCAATTTAATATGTTTTATTTTAATTTAATTTTCATAAATATAATTTTTTCCAGCATACAGTAATACCATATTTACTTGAGTACCACACGCCCTCAAGTAAGACAAGCACACGAGTTTTTCATTTGGAAATTTTTCTAAAATCTTATCCCCAAGTAAGACGCGCACCCCAATTTTTAGTGAATCTCAAACCACAAAATTTCGAAAATAAGAACAAACAAATTTGACTTTAGACATGAATTGAACAAAAATCTGATCAATTTTCAACTTTTACAGTAAAAAAAAGTTTTCTTGTTACATTTGTTCCAAATTTCTCCATCATCATTATGTATAATGCACACATAACTTCCTAAAACTTCTTGAAAAATGTGTACCTGCTTATGACGTGCACCCCTTTATTTCTTCTGAAATTTAAAAAAAGGTGCACATGGTACTTGGGTAAATACAGTATGTACTACTGCATTTATATATACACAACTATAAAAGTGTGATAGTTGTGCCAAATATAATTTTAAATTTGGCACCCTTGGTATTTATTGCCATAAACCTGAAAAAAAAATAAGTTCCTGGCATTTTACTTTCATACTGTTCCATCAAGAGTATATATACTGCATATGAAAGCAAAATATAATAAAGACCCGGTCCTTCCGTGATTGCGCATAAATACTCCAGTTCGTTACCTTTTTTTGCTTTTCTCTTTTTGGCAGAAGTAAAAGCATCCGTCCTGTGAACAAATGTAGGAATCGTGTTACTTCCCGCACGTTAGGCTTTTTGCACTACTCGGATTTCTCACGAACGTGCCGATTTCTCCTTTCCGCACATTTTACTGCGCAAATTAATGCGGATGCGGGCTGTTATTTTTATTTTTTTATTTTTGGCGAAGATTCTCTGACTTTGCAGGGTTCAAAACTCGCACGAAAATTTCGAGAATTCCGTCGGGATTTTTTTTTTTTAAGAATAATTTGAGTTACGTCATATTTTCTGTTGGGGAATCACGCCAATTCTTGTTAAGGTATTTTCGTTGATCTTAAAATTTTTTAATGCTTGAGAACCTTAACCGAAGTTATTAATAACTTAATAATTTAATGCCATTTTAAAGTAGTGTATCAGGTTCAGTAACCCTGGTCACTTTATTATTCGTTATAGCGAGAAATTCGTTAAAAGAGTAACTCATTTAATATCGTAGGTATTGGGCAGGGGCGTTGAAAATTCCGTATTTTTAATCGATTCTTGTAACGAAATGCTACTTCAATTGGATTATATACGCAAGAATATTCCCATGGATTTATTCTTGGAGTATTGAGTTGTAGAAAACAAAGAGTTTCTGTTGTTCAATTCGCGTTTTTCGCGATTTTTTGTTGGGGCAAAAATATTTGTATCAAACTCTGTATATTTGAGATTCAATAAAAAAATGCATGATTTCACTGAGACTCTGGATAAATTTGAATTTCGTTTTTGACACTTGAATAAAATCAGTCGGAGAACATGGCGTAGCACTATCGATATTAAATCTTTGAGGAGCAATTCCATTTTGGGAGAATGACTTTTAAATTCCAAATTTTCATACACCCTCTTCAAATTTTTTTTCTCATGAAGTCTGCATGTTATGAAATTTCGAAACTGTTGTTTTTATTTTTCATCAGAATGCCAGGATAAGGGAACCCTGCGGAGTATGTGACAACAGACGTCACTCCATCGACGGCATTGCGACAGCGAATGGTGACGTGAATCGTACCACCGTCTCAGCTTGAAACCGACGGCCACTGCTCATACTTATGCAGCGACAGTGACGACTGGATGCTGTCGAAAAAACCCAATTTTGGCAGTAGGACTTTCGTCGTTAAAGAGGAGAAGGACCGTCATGGCTGCTGGAAAAGGTTTGTCCTCTTATTTAATTGATGACCTTATTTAGAAAAAAAAATTCAAATGACTGGAAGTTTAGCCTGCATCCATTGAATAAAGTGAGGCCCCCAGATGTGGACATAATTGGTGCATCAAGGGAAGTGTCCCTAAGTTGAGTCTTGTTTTCCCATATATAGACTAACATTATATATATGGAAGGAATATTTTTCAGAATTCCATGAAAAAATTGTATGCCACTTGAAATTTGATTCAGTGAATATATTTTCAACTCAATAAGAACATTTGGAGCATTAAATAGTGTATCTATGTACTTTACAGTGCATTGAAGTGTTGGCATCTAAAAAAATAACATTCAAGTCACAAAGAGAGAAGGAAGTCCCTCTATGCAATAGGTAATTTTTTAAATAGCTGAATGGATGGGAAAATGAGGAGAGAAATGACAAAGAATTTTTCTTGCATGAATCTTAGGGTTGGACATTTCTGTTTCTTGCAATCAAACAAAATAAAAGTCAATTTTTGTGAAAATTACTGACGATATTATCATGCAATGTCCTCATGTTGAGTCAGTGTCTTTTTGTTGGGCCTTTTCATGCCCTTTTTATTGAAAAATGAATGTCCCTATGTCAAATTACCCTCATGTTGAGGTGTCTGCATGTGGGGGTCTCACTGTACATCACCAGAGACAAAGTTGAAAATTATTTTGCTTTACAGGTTTCATCCAAATTGCTGTCTTACATTGGCATAAGCAAATGAAATCCTTGACTCTTGAATTGTTAGCTAGAAAATTTTAGTCCATTGCTGATAAATTCTCAACCAACTTGAAGACTTGTGTCTCAGAGATTTGAGTCATTTTCTGCATACAGTACTTTTAAAGAATACAAACAATATTCCAATGCAAGATTTCAATGAGTGTCCTTGATAACTTTGTATACCCACAGCAACAGATAATATGCTGTAGAGTGCTGAGCAACAACAACGTTTTGTGGCAAAGTCCATTCAGTAACAGTAAGCTTACTCTTCTATGAGAGACACTTGCATTTATAGATTCTAGCCAGCAAGGTCAAGGAATTTGCATACAGTATAGTAACCAATTCAGATTGGTGTGAACTGTCAACAATTACAGTATCTACATACAGTAAAAGGAAAAATAGATTCAATTTCTTTCATTATTTTTTTAGAGACTTGCTGGAGGATTTCAAATAGCTTATTCTGATTCACTTTTTTTCAGTCAACAGATGGCTTGACATACACCCCATGGCAATTTTTTGCACCCAATGAACTCGCATGCAGAAACCACTTTGGAGTGTCTCTCAAATCTGGAAAACCACGTTATGATGGAGACGCAGAAGTCATTTGCACTTCTCATTATTCCAAACTGGAGCCACTGGAAGGAGGCCAGGTTTGTTCAAATAATAAAAAAAGAATAATCCACAAAATTAAACTTTAATATTGTAATTATTTCATGATGGTTTGACTTCATGACATTGTATTTATATTTTTACCATCATGTGTTTTTTTGAATTATTAGTGGAATTGTTGGTGCATATTATGCATAAATAGGTGTGTGGTTGGTTTTAAAAGAAATTCCACAAGACTTTTTTCCGAATTTAAAGAAAACCGAAGTGGAAGAGCGATTAAGCAGCTCCCAAGCCAAGATTAGATTTTTTTAAAGTCAAAGAGGGATAAAAATGAGACAACAGGCAACCGTTTGCCAGTTATTGTGAGACTGATACTATATTCATGATTCAAAACACCTTATATACACAGAACAACAAGCATGAGCATATGGGCACTTCTCAACAATAAAACAAGTCCTGAAAACCAGGAAATTTTTCAAGGATAAATTCGTACAATTGCGTAATTCGCGACGCGAACTTACGAAGCAAATATCTTAATCAATTTCAAAGATACAAAATCGCGCAACATCTTAAATTCAAGATCACAATGTTTCCAACACTTTTTATGATAACAAAAATGTTGATATGACGCGTAGTATTTGAGATATTTTGATTTCCGCGAAATCACTTTTCCGCCGTAACTCTTCGGTGATAAAATCTGCACACATTTCCGCCTGATGAAAATCGCTAAAAACCAGGCGCGGCGAATAAAAATAAAGTTCTCCCACTTGGGGCATTCAAAAAGAAGAATACAGTTTTTCAGCTAAAAGGTTTCACTAAAAAGTTCAGGCTGCAAGTATGAACATGTGTATTCTCTAAAATTGAATTTCATTCATTGTTGGCCAGATGACTAAGTTTCTATACATACTTGGAGGTGGATTTCATGTCGCATTTAATTCATGCAACATAGGTGAGTTGAGAAAATGGCTGTGATTTATTTTTTTAGGAATCTGTGACAATTTTTTATAAGCCCCAGTCTGAATTCCCTTGGAAACAATACATTAAAAATATTCCTAACTCCATGAGTCCCTTCTCAAACCTTCAAACCTTGAATTTTCTGGAGGCCTTTTGGATGTTATTTCATTGACAAAGGAAGAAGATAAGCAATGGAAATGTGACTTGATGTGTTTTGAAAGGAAGTGAAAGACTGGTTGAGCAAATAAACCCTTGCCTGCAATAATTTCAGCATACTCTCAACTGGGTCAAAAAGCAATTCCTGGCCCAGAATATCATTCTAAGAATCTCCTGCTGTATGTCTTCATACAATGCCCCAAAAAACGCTTGTTCATCCATCTAAAAACCTTCCTGACTCAATTTTGTTTTTTCTGGACTCTCACAGTTTGCCTTCAAGAGGTTTTTACATTAAATGCAACATTTCCCTAGTTCAGTATATATATTTATCACCAAATACCAGTACATGATATGCATTCATATCCAGGTGGACTCTATCTCTCTCTCTACAATTAAATTCAAGCAGCCAGAAAGAAAAATCGTTTTAGAGATAATTTTGTCGCAGAGAACCAGTTTAAAATTTGTGGAAAACTGCATGGGACCACACAAAAAATCTTTGTCCTTTGTGGAAAAAATTGTTGCAGACAAAATTGTTGTATACAGTCCACCTTTTTATGTTATTACATAATACAGTAGAGTCTCATTAGAACAAATGTCGGTATTATGGGTACTCCATTAGAACTACAGTACAAAGTTACTTTGTATATAGGCCCTTGCCCAATTTAGCCATATTGTTGAAAAAGTCTAGTTTCTTAATTACAAATTTGATTTTGTCACAATAATGAAGCTTTTTTAATGGTCCCAATAATAATGGCTTTGTTGTAACAAGATTTTACTGTATATACAAAATATATATATATATATATGCATCATATAGATCCACATCAACCTGCTGGAAGGTCGTCCAGGGGCTTTGGAACCCACCAAGTCCCTGGTGGACTTCACCACTGCTCGGTACTTGCGCTTCAGCTTCCAGGGCCTGACTCGCAGGCCGGAAGACTCCGCCATGCAGTCCTACCAGTACTTTGTCCGTCGCTCTCTGGACGAGGAGACCAAGAAAAAGTACTTTTACTCCATCAGCGAGATCACCATCAGTGGGCAGTGCTTGTGTAACGGACATGCAAATCGGTGCTCCGCGCCAGATGGCGACCCCGAGGTACGTATACAGTATTCAGTACTCTGTGTATAAATAAGGTACCAGCAGCAGCAGCATTTCAACGCGTGCCTCCGCAATAAGAGTTTCAATATATCTTATCCAAAAATTCGAAGAAAATTCATGATGATAAATAAATGAATTTTATTTAAATTTTCAATTTACAATTTTAATTCACAGTATATATACAGGGTGGAAAAAAATTTGACTGAATTTGACTCAAAATAGCTCAGTATATACAGCAAATTCAGGTGTGAAATTGAAAGAAACATTAAATGAAAGCTTGGATCAATTCTCTTTCATATGATACATAGTTTTCGGCCACAACATGCAGGTCACAATAAGAACCATTTGAATGATAATTATCAAAAAGGAAAAAAAAAGTTGTCAGACAACTCATCATTCCACTAAACTGCTGCTGTCCTCCAAAGCTGTTTTAATAGGGATATAAATATGGTTAATGACCAGCAGTAATTTAACTGGCAAACTTCATGCTGCCTTCAAGAGGGTGCACACATTCCCAAAATTTAGGATGATGGGGTGAGAAGTGAAAAAAAAAGATTCAGCAGCTGGATGTTGCTCCCATCCATATAATCCACATGCAAGTTTGCTGGGTGCCAGCCTCAATGCCTCATGACTCCAATGGTCCCTGCTTGCAAATGTGTATTTGGGATGACTGGATTGGTCCAAATTTGTTTTCACTCATTTTCAAAAAAATAATTTACAGCCTGCTTCATCTGAAGAGAGATTTTTTCCCATTGATTATTGGAAAAATAGGTATGAAATATGAAAGGGAAAAACTTAGAGACAATTCATTTAAATAGATTGCTTTAAAAAATAAAAAGTCCTCATGTATCTTCCAGAGCCATGTGATTCAAGTAAATTATGTTAATATATGGACACTTCATAATAGATTACTTTATAAATTAAAAATCTATACAGTGCACAGTCATTTACATGTGGGCATATAGATTTTTTTCTATGGAAGCACACTGTACCGTGTATATGTTGGTTTCTGTATGCAGAAGATGATGTGCAAGTGCTTGCACAACACCTGTGGAATCCATTGTGACGAGTGCTGCCCTCTGTTCAACAACCGCCTTTGGCAAGCAGGAACAAAATATGCTGCAAACCCGTGTATCGAGTGCAACTGTCATGGCCACGCCGATTCCTGTCACTATGACAAAGATGTCGAGGCCAGAAAGCTGAGTCTGAACAAAGAAGGGATTCACCATGGCGGAGGAGTTTGTGACAACTGCAAGGTTGGATTTTTGCATTTTTAAAAATTGAAATTGTCAGACCATCAATTGAAATAATTTTTTTCCATGGGAGAGGAAATAGGGAGAAGTTGAGCCTTCTTCAAATGCGAGACTGTATTACATAAAATTCATCAAAAAGAAATTACAGTACTGTATTTTAAATTTCAGATGATGATCATGTTCAATATAAATCATAAATAATTTGACTTGAAAGGTGTCAAAGCAAGATATAGAAAGGCAAGAAAAGACTTGGCCTGGATAAAGTTTTACTGTGACTTCACTGTGTTCAAAGTTCAGCAAACCTTGCTAACACAAAAAATGTGTTCCATGAACATGGATGGATCAGAGACTTCTCAATCTCTTTTCAAATGGGAATTTCAAGTCATCGTCCCAGCACTGTGTTTTCTAGCTGGATCGTTGTTTGTATGAGTTCAAATGAACTGAACAATAATTGAGTTTGTACGTATGGATTGTTTGATAGCAGAAGCATTTGTTGGCAAAAAAGAAATACTGTGCAATGGAGTGTCAATTGTTACAAAAATCGTGTTTTGACCAAGTTTTGTTAGAGACAAATTATTTTCAAGGTCCCCATGCATTAGAGCCACAATATATTATCAGGGTCAAATTATCAAACATTATTCATCAATTGAGTTCTTCAAGTCCTAAATGGCTTTTATGCAACAAAATTGAAATGCAGTAATCATAGTACCATGCTGAACACAAAACAAAAACAAGCCAGTAGAAAACCAGATGCTGTGTACTTGGAGCCACTGTACCATAGTTGTAGAATATTTTTTGACTAGCACCGCCTATAAATTATCTTCAGTATACACAAAAAATCTACAGTACTTCATCCATGATACATCGAATTTTGTTCAACTTGAATGTCACTATATACATGCTTCAGGCATTTTCACTTGGATCANTATTTGTTGACTAGCACCGCCTATTAATTATCTTCAGTATACACAAAAAATCTACAGTACTTCATCCATGATACATCGAATTTTGTTCAACTTGAATGTCACTATATACATGCTTCAGGCATTTTCACTTGGATCAGGAAATTATTATGCTCCAAACACCGATCATATACTCATGCTCTGGAAATGGGCCTTACGCAGGCCCTAAAAAAGGGGCCTGAAGGCTGGATTTCAATATTGTAATATTTAATACTGTAGCAGCTGATGTGAGACTATCCGTTATGGACAAGTGTTCTTATGGGCCAATTCACCGAGTGAAATATGGCGACGTCCATGTGCAGTTTGGCGGGCTGTGAACCAGCTGAAAAGAGGAACGTTCCGTTAGTTTCGCGCGGCGAAGTACGAATCGGCGAAATTTCATGTCCATCTGATTTCGTGTGAGAGACGGAAGATCGTGGGTCGATTTTAGAGGGCATGAAGTCATGAAACGTCATTTTTTTTGCCTGCATGAAAGTGAGGCAGTGCCTCACTTTCATGCAGTATATGTGCCTCAGAGGCACATATACTGCAGAATGAACTTATCGAAGTTCTGATGCCAGTTCGAAAAACTAGCACGAATTGCCAGAAGTTGTTGGCCTGACATTCCTTTCGGTTCTTTTAAATGTGTTTATTAGTTTCCCCTCATAGTGTCCCCTGTTCACAAATTTCGCATCGAGGTCTGGCTAGGTTTGTTCTTATTCAAAGCCAGATTTATTTCCGTTAGAAATTACTGGAAGGAGCGCGTAGCTTTGGAAGCTGCCTTAAAATAGACTGAACACGTCCGAATAACTGTACAATCTGTTCTGTGCTTCTAACGTCAGGATTACACCACTGGAGTCAATTGTGAACGCTGCATTGAGGGATTTTACAGACCTGCGAATGTCGAGCCTTGGGATGCTCATCCATGTGTCGCGTGTGGCTGTAACTCCAAGGGCTCCACTGGGAAGTGCGTGGGAGATGATTCCGAAATTGCTGAAGGAGTGGTGAGTATGCTTCGCCTCTTCAATCCTTCGTACGATTACCCACGAATTAAGAACACTTTCAATAAACTACTATACAATATAACTGCCGACGATGGATGAGGCAGATTTCAGATCCCTATATCTTTTTTATTTTGCTTGTTTTGGACAATTTTTTTTTTATCCCAGAAAGAGCCTGTACAGTCCGGCGTGCCGAAATTTTTAGCGGCTGACGACAAAAGTTTTCCTAATTTTAGAAATCGGAGCTCGATCATCGTGATTTTGCGAAGTGACTTTTTCTCGAAGTTCTACGGATTTTTCTTTAGGAACTTCCTAAATTTGTCAGCCTTTTGTTCAGTATTGCCATAATATACAAGAACCGTGAGTGAGTAAGTTCATTTCTGAAATAGGAACCCGGACAATGCGAATGCAAGCCGGGTTTTGGGGGCAAAACGTGCGACAAATGTGCGATCGGGTTCAGAAATTTCCCGAAGTGCGAACCCTGTCCTTGCAACTTGGCAGGGACGAGAAACTCAGAATGCGAAGGCTCGTGTGACTGCAAGGTGATTATCATCCCACCAGTTTTATTCCTATGAAATCATTCATGAAAAAAAATTCATATAATGACTTGATTAAAGGAAAAAGTCGCTGGAAAAAGATGCGACAAATGCGCTCGCGGGCACTTCTTCCTAGAGAAGGAAAATCCGGTGGGATGTTCGGAATGTTTTTGCTACGGAATCACCGATTCGTGTGCATCTCACGAAATGAGTGTCGAATACGTGAGTGAAACTTTTGCAGTTCTCGTAGATAATCTCATGAATTTTTCTCTCCAATCGCATTGCGATGACATGTCACGAAGAGCAAGGAACAGATATTTACGTTCTTTCGATATTCTGTATATATTTTTTTCCCAAGAAAAATTGTCGCGTTTATTAAGTTGTGTCGGACAAAGTTAGAGATCATTCGAAATTCAATCAAGTCTTACCGTATGTTTTGAAAACCTTTGAATGCTGCTTCCGATTTTCAAATGAGGCACATTTTTTGTCAATTTACAGTACTTTCCACGTTTTAGCATTTTGAAGATTTTATGATGATGAAGAAAGTGTTTGAAGGTTGATTTCCTTCGAAAAATAAAATCTTCAGTCGCATTTGAAATGCTTCATTGTATTGAAAAAAAGATCCGCTTGAAAAACATACTTTCATTACATTCAACAAGTTACGTTTAGGAATCCGGTGTGGTGAAGATTTTGTTCCGATCCCATCAGAAATTCTTTTCGATAGCAGAATACTGAATTTGAAGGAAATGTTCTTTTAATTGCAGATTTCTCATACGTCGTTCGCTTCGATTACGAGCTTCCAAGAAGCCGTTTCCTCGAGAAAATTACAAATCCAGACGTCGTCCTACTTCGGTTATTCCTACGACGAACTGGCCGTCGATTGGACAGTGACTGACATTGCTGGCAGTCGTGAAATGAAGGCTAGTCGTGACGGCGACGGACTCACTGCGGAAGACGATGAAATGCGTGCTCATTTCGAGCATTACTATTGGAAAGCCCCCGTTGCGTACCTGGGACAGCGGCTAACGGGATACGGTGGATGGCTGAGAGTAACGACATCTTGGGTGAAACGACGTGGTGATATCTCTTGGGCTCCCATCCGAGGCCCAGATGTCGTTCTTTCCGTGAGTGCGGCTTCCGTCGAATCAGTCCTGAAAGCGAACATTGTTTTGAAAATGATTTCGTTGAGTTAATTGATACTTTTTTTGCGGATTTCAATGAATTTCAAAGTCAACTGATTTCAGCTTGTAGTTCAGGCTTTTTTCGATTATTTTGCAACCTCTGCGAAGTATTGAAATGGAAAAGAACTGATTATGCCCCCCCCCCCTCATTCTTTTTAACTATTCTATCCTATGTCATCGTGATTTTCGATCATGCAAGAAAAAAAGATGGTTCTGAAGATGATTTCTTCGAGTAAATAAATTTCTTTTTGCAGATTTCAACGAATTTTCGGGGCCACTGATTTTAGTACTTTATTTCAGAGTTTTTTTTCTTCGATTCTTCTGCAACCTCTGTGAAGTATTGAAATCGAAAAGAATTAACGATGCCCGTTTTTTTTACTAATTTATCTTTCATCGTCGCAATTTTCGATTATGGAAAAAAATCCCCCTGTTCCGGAGTTATTTAGGATCATTAAAGTACAATATCTAAAAATCGTATTTGTCGTGTACAACGGTATTGTTGTGATGGGAAAGACGGCAACAAGGTTTGAGCTTTATTTTGCATCGAATTTCAGAAATGTCATAACTCAGATGAATTTTGAGGTGTTGAAACGTTATAATCTTTGACTAAGTGAAGCTGAATTAAGGTTCTGATCTGTTTTTTTTTCTTCGATATTCCAGGGATCAGGCTTCACTATTGGATACGGAAACAAAGCTCACCAAAACCAGGAGATAGAGTTGCGCTGTCCTTTCATGGAAAGAGGCTGGTATCACATTCCACCTGATTTCAATGGACGTTTCGAAGAAGAAGGACAATTCAGTGTCCAAAGGATGAAAGCTGTGAGCCGAAGAGAATTCATGCTTGTTCTTGGCAGCCTCGAAAGGTTGTTGATCCGAGCGAAATATTCCACAGAACAAGTCACGGGAAGGTGAGAGAATCAAATTCCTCCATGTAAAAAATCGCGCGAAGAAAGAAATTATCAAACAGAATATCTGTGTGAAAAAAAAAGTATTCTCTATTTTTGTTTCTTTAAAAGAAGAGCTCCGTTTGATTCGTATGCAAGTAATACATTCGATTTTTTCTCGAGTCAAGAGTGAAGGAAGCAAAAAACCAGGGGTTGACTTTCTTGAAACATTTTTCAATCTTGTACAGTGAATTCGGGCATTTCTCAAAGAACGGTTTTCGCAACGAACCGTGTTCTGACGTTATTTCGCCGTGAGCATTGAATTTAATCCGGGGAACGCACCTCTTCAAGTAAAAAACAATTTTTGTTACCAATTTCAACATTTTGAATATGTAAAATTTTATTACAAAATGCGGGGAAAAAAATATAAATGAAAATTAACTTCCAAGGGAAATTTTAATCATAAAGGGAATTCGAATTTTATTTGTGATGCTAATTTTGCACGCTTTTAGTGATTTTCAATGAAAAGTTGCCAGTAATTGATATGCTCATATCATCCTGTTCTGTTTTCGAACTTTTTGTGTTAATTTTGTGTATCACACCTTTTTAATGCAGTATTTTTTACGTTGGAACCGCTCGCCTTGAGCAATTTCCCATAGGAATAGGATACTATTGAAAATTGTGACTAACATACAATGCTTTGAGCAACAAAGCAACCACTGGAACTGGAACGATAGAACGACGATGCGAACCTAAAACTCGATGCATCTTTTCGAGTAAACATTTTTTAGTCATTTCGATATTGGAGTTCAGTTGTAGTGAAACGCCCTCTATAAGAATATGTAAATGTGTGCGTTGAATTTGTCTCATTAAATTTTTTTTTTTTAAACTTTCTATGATAGAAGTTTGAATCCTTCTTTGCAGTATTCGTGAAGCAGTGCTAGTCGTTGGCTCAGAACAATCAACCAGTACGAAGCGGATCAAAAGCGTGGAGAAGTGCAATTGTCCCAAGGGATACGCTGGTCTTTCTTGTGAGTCCTGTTCTTATGGCTACCGAAGAGTGAATCAAACTCTGTACGACGGGGAATGCAGAAAATGTGACTGTAATGGACATTCAGCAACTTGTGATCCCTTCACGGGAGTCTGTGGGGTTTGTTCACTTTTTTAATCATCTTGTGCCTATTTCAGAGCCAGATATTCAAAATGGATGCATATACAAAATTCTCATCCATAATGTATTATTACCAGTGGTCCTTCAACATGTAACCATGGTGAATTGTTCAAATTAAAAAAAAAATTCTCTGCATAATTTGTATCATTACACATACGAGGGTTCTAACAAAAGTTCTCGGAATAGCAATGAAAATGGCCTACAGTTGAGCTGAAAAAATTTATTCTTTAGGGAAAGCATATTTTTTGGCACACAAAAAATATCAGACCTGTTTGACAAATGTTTTGGAATATTTTCATAATTCATCCTGGCAGAGTTTTGCTCTCCACTCAAAAGATGAGGTGCCCTGTTTTTGTTGTAGCCCAGCTTTCCCCTCAGAATTTTTGAAATCAACCTCCAGGTCATCCAAGCAACAGCCTGTGAAGGCGCCTGTTGATGAAAATGGCAGAATTGCCTTGGATGAATCCAGGTCATCCAAGCAACAGCCTGTGAAGGCGCCTGTTGATGAAAATGGCAGAATTGCCTTGGATGACCTAAAGGCAACCCTCAGAAAGAATGCCAAGTTGATTTAAAAAATTCTGAGGGGAAAGCTGGGCCACAACAAAAACTTTTGAGTGGAGAGCAAAACTCTGCCAGGATGAATTATGAAAAAATTCCGAAAAATTTGTCAAACAGGTCTGATATTTTTTGTGTGCCAAAAAATATGTTTTCCTGAAAGAATAAGTTTTTTTTAGCTCAACTGTAGGCCATTTTCATTGCTGTTCTGATTATTTTTCTTAGAACTCACATATGAGCTACTTTTATAAGAGCAAAAAATTGATGTAAAATTTGACCCAATGCCCAGGTGTGGCTGGGCACCCTCAGCTAGTTCAATAATAAATGCCAAACATGATGTTTATTACATTTTCACAGTGGGGTCGTGGTTAACAAATTCCCTTCCATAAAAACTTGTTGCTGAACAAAATTTATGTGTTTGGGCCTCAGCTGCCTTAGTTAACAAACCCTGGCTTGATTTACAATTTTGGTTGCTTCATTTTGTGAATAGGTAAAAAAAAATCTTTGCCAGAAGCCTGTGATTTCCTGCCCAATTTCTCTTGTTGATGCACAGATCAAAAATGTTTCAATCTGAAATTCTGCATTGAATAAGTGAGAAGAATCTACTAATTTTAAACTTCGCAGTTGTTGAAAAATGGAAAAATGTGTCATGTGAGTCAGAAAACATTTCTAATTTTTTTTCTCGTTTTTGAAAATTTCAAAATTTTCCCAGATGCCCAAGAATGGGACAACTCCCAAATCTTTTGATATTGAACATTTTCCAAGGACTGTTGTCCTTTAGTGATTTTCTCCTATACTACATGAAGCAAAGTTCTTGAATTCTAGGCCAAATAAAAAATGTGACATATATTTTTTTTCGATTCTCACTTTTTTTTGGTGACAGATGTGCGAACATAATACCACTGGGGTCAAGTGTCAAACGTGTCTCACTGGTTTCTATGGAGACGCAACCCAAGGCACTCCAGAGGACTGCAAGAAATGTGCTTGTCCTCTTGCAGTGGATCCTTTCAACTATAGTCCAACCTGCGAACTCAAGGGAGATGGTTCATCAAACTACGTTTGTACCCAGTGTAAACACGGATACGGAGGCGACCATTGCGACAAGTTGGTATTATTTTAATCGGCATTTTGATTCAGTCTTTGGTGCCGAAAATGTTGAATTTTGTCGAGGCTTGTAGGGAAATGTAAATGTCAGTGAGGCCCCGGGATGCGGACATGAGTGGTGCCTATTGGACCTTGTCCCTATGTCGAAGCATTCGCATGTCGGATTTCGTTTTCCCATGGACCTAAATGGGAACTTATTTATTTTGTTATCCAGTTAATTAACGATTAGGAGCACGTCCTCAATAATATTGAAATGATTTGTTTCCCAACTTCAAGATATAGAAAACATGTTTCATATTTGAAAGAATTGATCTATTCTAGGTATTGGCTAAACTTTTTGGGTATTTGCACTTTCAAAAAATGCAACAAGGATTAAGAATTGTACTTAGTTTAAAGTGCTCCGAGTGATGAATGTAAAGAGAATGAAATCCACACGATCCCAGTTGAGAATTTGAAACAGCAGACAGAATATATTACAGTTGAACCTCTGTAAATCGAATTTCTAGGGAACTGGAAAAAATTCGACTTCGGGAGGTTTTGATTTTTGCAGGTTTTGAATTTAGGAAAAAATAATTCTTGCTGTGAGGATTAGTAAAAAAAAGTAGGAAATTGTAAATGAGATTCTGTGCCTAAATTTGCCTCTTGATGAGTTTATACTGTGCTAAACTTGAAGGCAGGGCTTCATTTGGCTATATTTGTCATTCAATTCCTTTCAAGATGAATAAAATTATTTGTTTAATCATTTTCTCTTTCATATTTCACAGAAATAATAACCAGAAGTCCTCAAAAAATTCGACTTACAGAGGTTAAAAAAAATTCAAGTTATGGATGTGTGGAGGTTTTTAATGTATTGATTTTAAGGGAATTCAGGCAGAGACTTGAAAAAGATTTGACTTAGGGAGGTTTGACTTATGGAGGTTCACTGTATAACAATTCAAATGTAATTTTTTTTTATTCAATTGACTACGTGCGTTCAAATTGAAGCTGATTGTGCGTGATGATCTTTTGCTTATCTGTATAGATGAGAATAGCGAAATTCATTTATTCTTTTTCATTGAAGGTGTGCTGATGGGTACTTTGGGAACCCGTTCGAGCAAGGAAAAGAATGCAAACCCTGCAATTGCAACGGGAATGTGGATACATCCCGACCAGGTTATTGCAATCACGTCACTGGTCAGTGTATCTTCTGCTTGTACAACACTGGCGGTCATTATTGTCACGTTTGCGCGGATGGATTTTATGGGGACGCTTTGAAAAGGTCGTGCAAAAGTAAGTTGTTGATTATAAATTGATGAATTTATTCTGCTGGACGATATTTCGGAAATTATGTCTGGATGTAATTTTTTTCAGAATGCGGATGCAGCGAATACGGATCAGAGGCGAATGTGTGTGATCTGAAAACTGGACAGTGCAGGTGTAAACCAGGTTACACAGGCAAAACTTGTGAAATGTGTGCAGTAAGTTGCTCCTACATTTGAAAATGTTGGGGAATATTTATGCTTAATTCTGGTTTCTTTGATATACTTTGTTCATTGTTCTGTCTTCTCATCCCTTTTTAATTTCTCCTTTCAGAAAAAAACTCATCCTAATGAAATAATCTAATCCAATGACATCTGGTACTTTCCTGTTATCTCAGTACCCATTTTTCTTTGTCTTGTGAATTCAGTATGGGTTAGGTTAGGTCATGTTATTTGAAAGATATTTGCAACTAACATAACCTGACCTAACCTAACTTTACCCAACTGCCTCCCAAAATCAGTTTCAGCAGAATGTGGGAAAATAAGATTCACAGTTTCTGGTAAGTGCACAGAAAGTAGGTACTGAGATAACAGGAAAGTACCCAAAATCTTGCATCAATGCTCACATTGTTGAGTTTAAAGACCCAGATAATGCTACCATGTTTATTTATTTGGGTTCAAAAATTACCTCCAAAAGCAGATTAAATGGTTCATAATAGAAATCTATGGCAAATAGTGTTCTGTGTGAAACAAGGCTACCCAAAATACAGCCAGCAGGCCAGATCTGGCTCACGAAAACTCTTCATCCATCCTGCAGTCCCTTTCCTATAATTTTCAAGGTGCTGGCTACCACTGTTCAAAATTTAAGATTGAAAGCTGAATAAAAATTTCAAAACTTTGCTCCACCCTTTCAAAAATTCCATGAGGCTGTGCTTGTGATTCAATACATTGCACTGAAACTTTTCCCTTAAATTGGGGAACATCTGGAGCTTCAAACATTGTATATTTTGGCCAGCAAGGACTCTGCCTCTACAACGTGGCACTTGGCCACATCTGACTTGGGCAGAACTGGCTTAAAGGCTGGTCCTCTTTAAATCTGCCTCGCCCTCCTCTGGAGTGGATTTAAAATGAGAATAAGGGCACTTGGTGTAGTCTTTTCTTAAAATTATGTAGAGATGGTGTAAAATTTGAGAGGAATATTAATGATTATTTTGGAAATCTCAATGAAATCCAGCAGAATGTAAGTCAAGCAAATCAAATTCTGCATGAATAATGTATTATAAAATGTTATTTTGCTACATTACCTGTGCACAAATTTGGATTTAAAGTGTAGAACTAAGTGCTTTACCTCATCGTCAACCGGTTTCAGGCGCATTTGCTAAGTTTATATCATCTTAAGATAATCTTACTTCAATAAAGGATATGAAGTACTGTATTCTATATAGTACTTGGGAATGAGTGAAATTGAGTGGAACCTTGGGTGGGGGATAGTTTTGAAATAAAATAAATGTACTTTATATCAATCCTATTATCACAACAGGAAAGAGATTGAGTAGACCAGAGACGCGTTTAATCTCGTTTCTTATTCGGTCGTTATTTGCGGTGCTTGAAATTTTTCTTCACCAGCAAGGGTTGACGAAATTATTAGTGAAACTTTGTCATATCTTCTCTCCCGAATAGAACCAGCTTGGTCATCCCTTGGCAGCCTGCAGAGTGTGTAATTGCAATCCTCAAGGTTCCACGACGAGTCTCTGCGACGCCTTTTCAGGTGAATGCAAATGCAAAGAAGGGGTCACTGGTCTCACGTGTGACTCTTGCATGCGGGATTTCTACGGATTCGGCAGCGAAGGATGCATCAGTAGGTTTATTTTTTGATTTTTGCTTTTGGTTTCGAAATGTGCGATTTTCTTGACTTGATTTTTTTATGTGATTGTGTTACGCCGTCATCTTTGTACAGAATGCAGCTGTAATCAATACGGTTCCCAGGGAACCTCTTGTGATGAAATCACTGGACACTGCAACTGTTTCCCGAATGTTGGTGGACGAGCCTGTGACAGATGCGAGGTTTGCTTTTTTTTTCTTTATTATAGGCAAGATTAGACAAAAGCTCAGGTTGATGAAACCCAAGAAAAGAATGCATGATGAAGGCACAGTGGAAAAAATAAAGCACAGCTAGTTTGTGGCCCAGAATATGTTTTCAAAGAGACATGTTGATTCAATGTTCCCAATTTTTCACATTGATTTCTTGTAATTTGATGGCTAAGAAATGACACAATTCATTGGGAACATTGAAATCATCGCACATATATATAAAATCAAAATTGTGCACAAATCCAAATGCAAACGCAGTTATAAAATGAGTAAATATAATGAAGCAATATAAAATTGAGTTGACATTCTTCACAATCAAGGTTGTGTGTAGACTGCCTTTAAAAAAAATGAATTTGGTAGAGGAGGAATACCTTCACAGGGATCTTCTCAGTGCAAAAAACAAATGAAAGACATGCAGGAAAGTGTGATTGGTGATTTTTCTGGGCCTTCCAATTGCTTCTTGAATGAGTTAACAGGATGCTGAAGTTGAAAGAGAGGGTTAATTTTCCCAAGAATTCTTTCACTTCTTTTCAAAACACATACAGTTACATTTATTTCTTTCCTGTGTCTAGATTCTAGAAAGTAATAATCAAAATTCCTCCAAAAAATTCGACTCATAGAAGTGTGAGGGGAAAACCTTCAAGTGAGGGAGGCTTTTAATTCATTTCCTCAAACGAAATTCAGACCGTGACTTGAAATAATTCGAAATTGGTAGGCATTAAACTTTTTTTAATTCTCAGGTTGTAACTGTGTATGTGAGGAGGTTAAATTTCTTTCCTGAAGGAAAAATGTCTCATTTCGAAGAGCCAATATCTAAAGTTCAAGACTAGATCCCTATGAATTATTCACACACTAAAAGTTGAACTTTGGAGTAGATAGCGCCAATATGAGTCATGTTTTATTTATTAAAAAATTTAGAGAGGTTTTTGGAACCTGAAATCTGGAAAGGGCTGCGAACCCTGTGACTGCATTCTAAGTGGAACAGAAGGAGGAACCTGTGACCAGAAAACCGGAGCATGTGTTTGCAAAGAAGGCATTGGTGGTCCTCGTTGCGACAGATGTTTACCGGGATACTACGGATATTCTTCAAATGGATGCAAAAGTGAGTGTTTGAAGATCCTTTTCCCTTATAATCATACTCGAAATTCACCCTTTTTCGTTTGAAAATAAACAAAATTCTTGAATGATCCACGCCCAGAGATGAAAGGCACAGGTTCAGAATATTACCACTACGATACCCATGAGTACCAAAGCTATCAACCTTATTATCATCCTTTTTATTTCTACGGTGAGTGTTGGAAGACTGCCGCAAACCTTTTTTTTTTTTTGCGCATTTGTTCATTCCTGTAGACTTTTGTGTGCACTTGAGTTGAAAAATGGGCTTTGAAATCGTTTGTCTGTCACACTTGTATTGCTTTTAAATGAGGGCCTCCCAACTTTTGCGGATGCTGCTTTTTTATTTTTTGGTGCCTTTGATGCACTTTTTGCGATACGTTGGACTGCTTGGCTTTTTTTTTTTTTACAAGTCTGCCTTGATTTTTTCGTGTGCCGCCTTTCGACTTCGTGATTTGTCTCCATCGCTTGGTTTGAATTTTTTTTGTGATTTATTTTTAATGATTTGAGATATTGATTATTTGTTATTGAATGGTTTTTCCTTCAGAATGCGACTCGTGCTTGTCAAGATTCCATTTGTGCGACCCGGACACCGGGAAATGTGTTTGTCCTCGGTTCACGGAAGGTGTTCGGTGTGAAAGATGCAAACCAGGGAATTATAATTTGAATCCCCAGCTTGGCTGCACGGTGAGCTTATTTTTTTCGCTCGTTTTTTTTTTTAGCACGATCGTTACGAAGAGTTTTTAAATGTTGGATATGGCCTGCTGAGCACATCTGTCGAATTGCGACGTTGACCCGAGTTCTCTCATCAGGACAGGAGATTCATGATTTTATTTGTAACCTTTTTTGTTTTGTTTCATGCAGCCGTGTCAGTGTTCAGGAGCGGGTGCCATCAAGCACAGGTGCAATCCGTTGAACGGGCACTGCGAATGTGTACCCGGGTTCAGTGGTCGGAATTGCGACCAGTGCGAATTCGGCTACTACGGGTACCCCAACTGCCGCCCATGCGATTGTAATGCAGACGGAACGAAACCCGAGTCCTGTAGAGCCGGAATTTGCGACTGCGACAAAGAAACTGGTTATTGTCCTTGCAAGGTAACGTTGTTTATTGTTCTAAAAGAAAACGATTTTCTTGAAGTTGCATGAGGAAATTTTATGAGACATGAAATGTGGAAAATCGAGTCCAAGGGAACTCATGTATGAATTTCACGTTTGAATTTCGAATTTCAGGCGAATGCGGATGGCAAGCAGTGTTGTGATTGTCGGAGAGGAAGTTTCTCGATGAACGCAAACAATCCTCTGGGGTGCATTCCGTGTTTCTGCTTCGACAAGGCTCAAGAATGCCAACAAGCCCCCTTCACGTGGTCGTCCATCACCGTAATACACCACAAAATTTGAGAAGAACCCGGAATCACCTCGATATCAAATAATTAATAAAAAAATATTTCTTTTTAGTCAAAGTCGTTCGATGTCCGCAAAATTGATCTCCAAGGCGGAGAAGGTCTCGTGAAGCTCAACTCGACAAATGGATTGAGGATCGTTCCGAGCTCGTCACCAGACCTGAGTATCGGCGGGAACCAAGTCAAAGACGAGCCTGTATATTGGAAACTTCCTGGAGAATTTCTTGGCGACAAGGTACGATCTATATATTTATTCCCATTAAATTGATAAAAAAAAGTTGAATGCTTTTTTTCTATCTCAAATCCTTGAAGGTCCTATCCTACAACGGCTTCCTGAAGTTTAGAAAAACTGTCGAGTCCCCAGGAAGAACGTATCATGAGAATATCCTCAGAAGGAAGCCGTTGGTGCATTTGCAAGGAAATTGGAAGCTGAAGTTGGAGCATTTTCCTACAACAGCAGAAAGCTTAGCCTTGAAGCATTTTACCATTAGGTTAGTCTTGCTTTTCCTGTTGTGTATACTCCAAGGTACGTTTTCATGTTATCCATTTCCTTTGAATGTGGAATTGTACCAGAGTGGGGAAATTGGTGCATGTATAGTTTTATGTAGGTGAGAAGTTTTTGTCAATCCGCACACCCTGAAGACAGGAGTGGAATTTATACAAGGCTAGAATGGTTCATGCAAGTAATTAGAAAATTGATTATGACAGTCGGAAGAAATCAAGAATAGTAAAAAACAGCAATTGGTCAGTGTGCAAACCAACCAGGAATTCCCTCCCAAAACGCTCAGTGCACACTTTGGCTACACTTTTAATAATTGCACAGAAGTCACTGCTATGCAGTTGACGTGCAAAAAAGTTTTTTCCTTCACACATGTGCATCCAAAGTTTGCACCAGCTGTAGGTTTACACTTGGGATTCTGCTGTAACCCTGCAATATGTACACTAAATGTGCATCAAATTTACGCAAGCAGTACCACATTTGCCTGAGTACCATGCGCACCTTCTTCTTGGATTTGAGAGAGTTATTTTATTAGTTGACCAATTGTTTCAAATGGTGGAATGAGCTGCTTTCCCACTTCAGACAAATCTTCAGCATTTCTAAAGTCTTCAACTTCATTATTAACTTGTAAAAATTAAATGAAAAAAACATTTGCAGAGGAAATATATTTTTTCTTTATTACCAGGGCTTGGTGAGTGAGTACCAGACACTTCTTTCAAAATACAAGCTGTTGACTTTATTTTTCTGCAAAACTGTTTAAAAGATATTTCAGACTGTCAATGAGTACGGAAAGAGTGGTTGGACACCTTTTTCAACAATTTGGATGCATTTAGACAGTGACTGACCTGCCTGTAGACAAAAAAGTAAAGAAGGACGGTTGAGATGTTAAATAACCCAGCAGGACAGAATGTTGCTGCGTGAAGCTATAAAAAAGTACAAAGGTGTATTGCAAGTGGTCTTTTGAACATGATCAAGGACATAAGCAGATGAACTGTGTGACAAGATGAGAAAAAAAGCGGGTGCATGTATAAAGAAAATACTGTAGGCTGGGATGAACTAAAATATTTTTTTTAGAAGTTTGAATTTATCCAGTGAAGGGAAACTTCTCAAATTACCTTTTCCATTAAATCTATCCCACTGAAAAAGGATTGAATTCAGATTGGATTCATGTTCAAATTGGAATTCTGTCATTTTATTCTTGAAATATTTTTTGGTTTTTCAGTCACTAAAAATGGGGTACATGTCTAAGTCAAAGGTATAGGATTTTGTCAAAGATATATGGAGAAGAATTAGGGTGCCTGTCTTACTAAAGGACACTAGGTACCCAAGTAAATAGGGTACAGTATATACCTATGATATTAACCCTGTGGACTGAACTTAACCCTGGAATGGTAGGAAAATTGTATCTACTCATTGTTACCCCCCTCCCCTTGAGTATCTCATGTACACAATAGTTGTCACCCCCAGTGTAAAACAATAATGTGATTACAGGATAAGAAGCTCCCACCCAACCTGGGTATAGTTGAGTTTATGCTTCTCCTTTGTTATAAGTTGCTTGCTTAATACTTAGCACACATATTTAGAGCCCAGGTGAGTGTTTCAATGCATAGGCGCATCAATACTTGCTCATTGATACGTTCTTTTATGTTATGCTCTTACACTCTTGTGCACTTGGTATTTTGATATTGTACTTGCGTTTTTTTCTCTTTGTTGTATGTGTGAATTTTTGCTTTTGTGAACGCGTGCTCTTTTTGTACTTTCTCTCATTTGTGATACTCGTTTGCTGTACTGTACTATACATTTTTGACTTTTGTGTATTCCTTTTGACAGGCTCAACGAATCAGAGTGGAAAGTGCAGAATAACCCGCAGTTGGAAGTCACCCGGGAAATGATGATGGTTGCCCTACAAAACGTTCAGCACATTTTCATCCGGGTCGCAGACTCTCCATGGTTTCAAAGTGCCAGGTGAACATTTATTCATGAAACCGAAAAATTTCATGAAATCTAATTTTCATTTGAAGACGTTGAACGATTATAGAAGTAAAATATTATTTTTTCGTTGGAAGAGGAAGGATTTTGTATACGAGGTTATTTCGATCACAAAGGCTAATTATTGTTTGAATGCGTTCAGCTCACAAATTTTTTTCAGATGTTTGCTGCATCCAACTGAAGCTTTTTTTGTGAAAAAAAAAATTTGCTTCTTAACATCAAGACTAGATGCGTGCATGAAAAGGCAGCTAAAATGTAGCTTTCATTAAACTCGGTTCTGGTTTTTCAAGTTCTTGGAAACAAAATTAAAAGGTTTGAAAATTAGTAATACTGTATTATGGAATGATTTATTATATAAGATGTTGGAATGTACTTTTTGAGCAATTTTCATCCGAAAGTCCCTTGTTTTTCTGTAGTTCAATTTTGACTTCTGTCAGGTTACTTCAAGTATACTGTTATTGAATTCAGACGTGTCTGTAAGAATTATGTCTGTATTCAAGTATGACATATTGTCATCAGGAATTGCTGTATCTCCATCTAATGATCAATGGAGTTTTTGTCTTGTATATTTTCAAGTCGAAGATTGCATTGACTTATTCGAGCTATTTATCTCTGCAAAATATATAAATACTGTATAGTAATTTCCTAACACGGTTATGAAGTGTGTGTCTATTTACTGCACTGTTGGGATACTCCGTAATTCGAAATTATTTATTTTTGGGAAAAATGAAATTGGAGTAAAGCTTGAACTGCATTCTCCCAATGTTATTGTACAGTAAGACCCTTCTGTTCATAAGAATTGTTGGGCGTGCGTGGAGGAAAAAAATTCGCCACTTTTAGTACATTTCAATATTAATGGTCTTCATTTTTTTAAACAGCGTGAGAGACGTGAAATTGGACACCGCGGTTCCGTCTCTGTTCCCGAGTTCAGTCCCTGAAGCAGGAGGTGTCGAACGATGCGAATGCTCCAAAGAATACAATGGGACCTCTTGTCAAGACCCGTCCAGAGGTTATTATCGTTGGAGGAAACCGGATTTCATCAAGTCAGAAAACATCGTGGATTTCGTGGGCATTTCCAGACCGTGTCAGTGTCACAACCATGCTCAATATTGCGACAAGGAATCTGGGTCCTGTATTGTAAGTTTTCTTTTCATTGAACATTTTTTTTTAATCTGAAGGAGCTCTGTTTTTTTTTATCAAAGCGTGAGAAAATAGCCCCAGCAGTCCTACCAAAAAAGAAATGGAAAAAAGTATGCGAGGCTCATAAATCTGACTGGAAATTTAAGCTAACATGAGAAAGGTCAGATGCACATCCGGTGACCCAAGTAATTTTGCCACCTTCGTCTTCGCGATAGTCATTTAATATTTTAATGAATTAAATTAAGATCAGAGTGAAATTGGTCATAAGCTTATCTTCAATGAATTCGGATGTAAAATGACAAAGTTTTTTTCTTTCTCCTGATCGATCGGTGCTACTACGAATTTGGGATTGAGATCCAATGAAAAATTATGTTGCACAACCAACTTGAATGTCATGACGTTGGCAATTTCTGTAATTCCATTATTCCCACGAGAACCCGTTCGCGAAAATTAGGGTGGTTACATTCCTTGGGTCTCGCCCTTTTTGTTCATTTGCATTTGCAAAACTGCCTTTCAAAGTTTCTTCCAACTCTTTTTTTTGTGGAAAATGAATGAGTGAATATATTTCTGACATTTTTCCATTTGCTGTTTGGTGGGACTGAATGAATGAAGATGTTTCGAAAGAGCAGTTGACGAAATTCTCCGACTCGAAGAATCATACTGAAATATGAGGTTTTTTAAAATTAATTTTTGTAGAATTGCGGAGGAAATACGATGGGAATGCACTGTGACATCTGCAAGCCTGGTTATTACGGAGACCCGAGATTGGGTCCTTGCAAACCTTGTGCTTGTCCGACACTGGAAAGAAACTACGCCTCAACTTGCCATGCCGGATCCTATTCATCTGACTACGTTTGCAATTGTAAACAGGGATATGCTGGGAAACGATGCAACACGTCAGTTGATGTTTTATTTTAAATTTCATTTTCAGCGATGGAAGTTTCGCTTTTTAAGAGCCAGAACTGCTGTATTATATAGTCTTCGGAAATTAGAATAAATCATTACTTGAATTTCAATTCTTTTGTGTTCGTGATAAACATGAATTAAAACTTGGAAAGCCTGGAATAAATGGAGAAATAGATTTGGGTCGAGTTCAAATTCGAAATGATCGATAAAATACCGCGCTTCTTTATTTGAAATTATTGATACCACGTTTACCGAGTTATGCAATAAATGCAGCCTGTGATGGAAGATTAAAATTCATCGCCTGAATTGTGCCAAGGCCTTATATAACCCTGTTACAACGAATTTTTCCACAGGTCGCTGCACGTTTGTTGTGACGAGATTTTCTGTAACGTTTTTTATAATGATAATTCCAATGTCTTTTTTTACAGCTGTGACTACGGGTTTTACGGAGATCCCATGACTGCTGACGGTCAGTGCTTGCCCTGCAATTGCAACCCGTATGGTAGTACGTCTGATATGTGTGACAAAGACACTGGCCAGTGTCCTTGCAAACGAGGCACGTCTGGAAGATCATGTCATATCTGCTCTAGATTCCCACCGATGATCATGACCGAATACGGCTGTCAACGTAAGTTCAACAATCTTATTATGTTTTTCTTTTTAGAAATCCAGTTGCACCTATTCAAGTTGAATTTCAAGAGACCAGCAAGAAAATTTGAGTTGGGTAAACGCATTTTTTGGGGAAGGAGAGAAGAAAATGCGGGAAATTTTAATTGTCAATATTCTGGGTTTTTAATCGCATTTTAAATGAGCTGACAGGATGCTGCACTTGGAGGCAAGGGTTCATTTGTCCAATTTATCTTTCACTTCATTTCAAAACACATCAAGTTACATTTTGATTGGCTTTCTCTTTGGTGTTACGTGGCAAGAGGATACGCCAAAAGCCCTCCAGAAAATTCAAGTTTTGGAGGTTTTATGGGGAAAGCCTTTGAGTTAATCATTGGCTTTTAATGAATGGTTTCCAAAGGAACTCAGATGGCTGACTTTAAAAAATTGGCAAAGGGATTAATTTTCCGAAGTTTGAGTTATGAAAGTTCATTTCATCCAATTTTCAAAAGTGTCTAAGTGGTGTAACACTGCAGCATAAATACATTAGTTTGTGCATCACCAGAGCACCTTCTCTTCTTATGTCCAGGATATCATACTGATTTACATGTCAGATGTCCAGTTGTATTTCATGTTGTATTGCGTTTTCTTTTATTTTTGTTATCACTTTGTGCTTTCCTGCTCTGAAGTGATTAAAATGTCATTGAGTAGATTTGGGTTTGGTGGGAAGGGGGTTTGGTTGTGGGAATCTTGATTGAACCTTGTGAACCCTGAAAAGTGGCAAATAAAGTGTTCTGTTCATTCATTCAATGTTCAACTGTGCTGAAATGCTAGTGAATTCTGTTAATGTCTTTATCAATAATATAAACGTAATGCTTATCCCTTCTACATTCAAATACATCGCGTTGTATTTGAGGAAATTACATTTTGAAGTTTTTTTTTCCCAACAGCGTGCAATGATGGGTGTGCTGGAGCACTATTGGAAGATCTTGAATACCAAGGGAAACTATTACGTGAAGCTAATATTACGGGAATTCTTCCGGCTCCTTGGGGAAGGTTGTCACACATACGCCAACAATCAATGTATCTTTACACCAGGCAAGTGCCAGAATTTCGACGCGAGATGCAGGAATTTGTTCAATTCGAAAATTTAATTTTTGCTATTCAACCAGATTGGATATTTTGAGGAACATGGAAGCGATTTTGAATGGGCAATACTTTGACTTCGACCTGGACCCATTTGCCAACGAAATTCTCAGCAAGGTTCGTCTTGAATCCCGTTTGATGAGGAGCTATTCCCTTTTTTTTTCTGTGTATTGAAGCTTAAATGTTTGAGGAGATGGACGCAGGTACTGTACATGAAGCTTGGAAAATCTGACGAATGAGACGAACCCAAACTCCATTGCCGCAAAAATTGAAAAGGATAATTTTTCGTTCTTTATTGCAGGCTGAAAGCACTTTAATCGAAGCCGAAGAGCTGATTCCCAAAGCAGATAAGAAAATCGGAGACGCCAACAATGCGAAACTCATGGTCTTGAAGTTGAGGGACGAAATTGACAGTAAGTTCATTATCACCAGACAAAAACAGAAAAAAATCTGCTTCGATAAAGGGAGTAAAGTACCAAAAATTATGAATAAAGCTAAGTAGCATTTCTGAAGTATTATTCAATATTGAATGCCCAAACTCTTTGATCCAAGTGCAATTACCAATAAAGAAAATATGATGAGCTTCTTTTTGTCCCAACCTGTCTTAAGTTGAAGCCATAAAAATCAATATATCTTCTTCCATCTTGCAACTTACACAGTTAATGAAAAAAGTTTACAGTTTATTTTAATTGAATTTTGATCATGGTTTAAATAAATTTTCCAAAGAAAAATTCGTGCACTGTTGAAGTTATTTTGTACTGGTTGTGATTGTGATTAGGTCAGTTTTATCACAATCGCAAGTAAAATCACAAGCCTTCAAAAAATAAATGCACTATCACAATAATTAAAAAAAGGAATGCCCAATCGCAATCGCAAGGCTTGTGATTGTGCTACATTTTGGCACAATTAACAACCCTGGTTCATATACAGTATATAAAAAAAAAAAAGAGAAAAAGAAAACTTCACGTTCGGGGTTGTGCAAACGAAAATTGCGCGCAAAATTATTTGAGGAAATATCGCGTGTGGCATGTTTTTTCCGCGATTGCAACCATTTCTGAAATTGGACCCTCGCAATTATTTTTTTTTGTTCAGAAATTGTGTCAATGCTGCAAAGCTACGCATTCGAAGACCCGAGTGGCTCAGTGGGAATCGACTACGCAGTCAAAGAAGCCGAGAGAATCCTCGCAATTCTTCAAAAGGTTTCCTTGTCGTCCCAACACCAAGAAGCATCCGCAGAACTCAAACTTTGCCAAGATCTCTTGGCCCGAATCAAGGCCATGTTGTTGGAGCACCCGAGCATGGCTCAACTGCGCCCCAAGGCAGACACTTTGTTTCAACGCCTGGACGACCTGAAGAAACACTTGGACAATGTCAGGAGGGTCTTGTTCAGCGTCAAGTCGACGTCGAAGGAGAACACGGAAACTTTGAGCATTATTCAAAGAGCCCTGAAGGACATCGCGGGTATCGAGTCTCTCATCAGAGATACGCATGCTTCGTCTGAAGCTACTCTGCTCAAGGCCAGGGGATATTTGAAAGAAGCAGCTCTGTACTTTTCGGTTAGTTATTCATTTCAATTTCACCGTCAAATCTCGAAAATCAGTCACCATTTGTTTGTGAAGGTTTGTGGCAGTTCAAAAGGGGGTCGGTTGGTTATCAGAAAAGTTAAAAATAAAATGAAAATTAGGTATACATCAGAAAGATTCCATTGCGAATCTCGTTTTAACAAATTTTTTGTTATAACCGAATTTTTCTTGGTCCCAGCGGTTTCTCCGTAGCCGCCATGTTATACAATCTTGTTTCAACAAACTCACTTTAGGTTGCAATTTCATTATAACGAATATTTGGCCCTGATTCCATACATATACCCCAGGATTATTTCATAAATGACTAAAAATTGAAATTATTCAGCATTCCAAATTCTTTTACAAAATAAAACTTTCTGCAAAGAAAAATTTAATGGATCAGAAAAATACAGAACAAGACGTATTTCTTGGGAATTTTTAGCTCAATTTCAAATTGTATGCCTTTCCTTCAAGTTAAAAGCAATTTTCCTCAATTTGAAATGAGACAGAGGTATACAGTAAATGAAAAATGAAAGGATGTACTTTTTTTTCTCACACATGTAATAATTTTGTTTCAATTTATGTTTCAATAAAGACACATGCTATTTTATTTAGGCAGGTTTAATGAAAAGGAAGTAGTACTTATTTCTAATTATTTTCTTCATTTCTTCAGAGATATACTTGACAAATATGAAAAGTCTTGAATTCCTATTTTACAAGCACTTCACCTTTACAGTGCCCATTTTCCAAAAATGTTCAGTCTAAAGTGTGTAGAGTGTAGATTTAGACCATGAATGTTGATGCAAAATTTTTTTCTTTGTGACTAATTTTTCATCAGGTCTATGGGAGTTTGATGTAACGAGATTTTACTGTAATACGAAATTGAATTCTTCTTCTGGACGAAAATTGAAATGATCTTGAGATGCGTAATTTGTATCTAGCTAATGCTCCCAAGAAGTCACGTGATTTTGTGTTTTTTATTTTTTTCGAGACCTCTTGCAGAAATATGAATCTTATTGGTGGGCTATCGAAGACAAAAATTAATTGGCGGGAGCATGTGTGAGTTCTCAATAATTTTTGCGGATGTTGTTCTAGGAGGATTTTCAATACTTTTATCATTGGGAAATATTTGTTTTTCAGAATTAATTTGCGGTGCTTGAATGTGTGTAATAATGGGGATTGACTGCATATCTCGCGAATAAACTGTGAGAGAAATGAATTTATGCATATTTAAATTTATTTCTCAGGAATTGGTGACGCTGTCTGGCTCATTAATGGACAGTTACGGAAAGTGCGAAAAGCGAGAAGAAATTTTCTCTCGTTTACTTCCGAAATACCAGACTCAGTATGTTTTACCAGCTCAGGAACACGCGAGGACTTTGCAGGCCACTGGACAACGTCTGGCAAAGTGAGCACGATTTTTTGTTGTTGTTTATGAGTCACCGAAGAATTCGGTTATGAAAATGTATTTTTCTCTTAGTCAATTCAACGCGACGAAAGAGTTTTCCTTGAACGCGATGATTGCTGCAGAAGTGTACAATGATATCGTGCTGAAAATCACCAAGGCTGAAGAAGCTGCGAAAGCTGCCAAAAAGGCTGCCGACGTTGCTCATCAGAGAGTGAGTTTCAGAAATCTTCCACCAGACGAAATTCCATTCGGAGTTTCACTTGTAACGAACGATTTTTATTTTATTTCGCAGGTGTTTTCAGACCCGGACCAGAGTCCAGTGAAAATGGCCTCGAAGTCATTGCAAATCTCTCAGCAGCTTCTTCAGGAAGCCAGACAGCTTGTCAACAGACTGGACCAGCTCAAGCGGGAATTATCGGCAGAAAAGAAGAAGATGGAGCATATTAAGAAAACTCTTTCCCGCGTTTCTGAAGAAGTTTCTACCATCAATGCTTTATTAGATCAGCAAGACAACGCAGGTGAGTTTTTAATGGTTGCTGATCGTTTTTTGTTGTTGTTGTGTGTATTTTCCATCACTGGAAATGATGAGGTCATGCAGCCATTTTCTATCCCCTCTTTGATTAAAAACTGTGTTTAACATTTTTTGAAAATTGAAATAAGCAGTATAGCTAAAATACGGGATTAGAGTGGCACCAGGAAAATGGCGGAACTTTGGGAAAGTTGGGGATTTGATGGGACCAAGGGCGACCTCCGGTTCCCACAAGATGCTGAATTCTTGGGGAAATCCTTTAAGAAGGATAATACGCTCAGGGACAAAATTTCCATGGAAAGGAAATTGCATAAATAGCAAATCATTTCTGTATTTCATTTCATCAGTTGCTTCTGTGTTGTCTTGCGCAAAAGACTGCTTGCAAAACTGCTGTTGTCAAAAGATATTCATTGAAATACTCAAAAAATACATCAACCTTACACTAGGGTGTCAAGCACCCCAGCCGCAGCCCGGCTGATTGTTGTCTAAAAACTTCATTTCAAGCTCTCTCGAAAACCCAATCTACTAAACAATTCCATTTCCAACATAAAAAGTGGTAGCAGAGCGTGGTTTCACGTCTCTTCAACATTTCTTGAGCTCCTTGGATAATTATTTTGAAATCAATGTAATCAAAAACAGAGCAGTAAAAAAAAAAACAATCGTTCACCGGGTTCATTTAAAAAGTGTATTTTGATAATAACCCCTATGATATAATTGAACCTGTGTGTATTTCCAGGATTGGAAGAAAGAGGCAGACAGATTTATGCGAAAGGAGAAGAGGGTCTGCAAATTGCATTCAACGCATTGGACAAAGCCATGAACGTTTCTCATTGGCTGGACAAGTTGAAAGTTGAAATCAGCAGCTCGCTTGCAGGCAAAACCGCCAACATAATCGAAAACGAACATAAATGCGAGTTCAATGCATCATGTTCAGAAATGTTCACACTGTTCTGATTCGCGTTTTTTTTTTCAAATTATATTTCGAACAGTGGAAATGATCAAAATAACGGTGAACAAGATTCAGCAGGACTTGAAAACTGTCAACATCACTCGGACGGTTGTTTCCAGAAAGTGTGGATTCGTTGGAAGTCAGTTGAAAAGCTTGCGAGAGAAGATAGAAAGGGCGAGAAAGGCTGCTGCTGCTGTGAGTATAATTACAGTAGTTGGTTAACAAACTTTTCGATTAATGGACTTTTTGATAAACAAACTTGTGGTTGTTAGGAAAAATTCCTTGGTTAGAAACCACATTTGGTTTTTTTTAAACATCTGGGGAAAATCCCAAATTTGAAGATTGAAAATGTGATTCTATGGCTGAAATTTATTGTACAATTCACCTATGCGCTGATATGAAAATTCCTCCCTTCTGGTACTTGAATATATGTAATCTTGAGTTTTAAAATATGTTTTGGCTGCATTGTCCATGTGCTTTTCTGTGACAGAATTATTTGCTCTTCTGTGCTTTGTTTTTTAGCTGTTCAATTGTTAGGAATCTATTCTATATTCACTTGCAGCATTGAAAAAAAAACATTTAATTTTAATTACAGACATTTAAATCCGTCAGTGTGTGTTTCTCTGGATGTGAAAGTTTTTCATCTTTGTTTTCATCAGTGCTACTTTCATGTATCTTTGTAAAAACATTCTGGACACATATAGGATGCAGCAATAACTTATTTCTGATAGCTCTTTGGTTTTGATAATTATATTTCATATTCAACTTCATTTTGGGTTCACAGAATAGATCAAACTCTTCTTCATTGAAGTCTTTGGGAAAATCAAATTAGGTTCAAACACTTTTTGTCCCATAAACTTGTGTCTGAAATCAATCAAGTTTGTTAACCAAGGGACCACTGTATCCTTCATTTTCCTTACATATTTCCCAAAATTATGAAAGTTTCCAAATGTCTGACGTTGTTGAGTTAAGGCAGAATAATAAAGTTATTAAATGGTATGATTTGTGGAAAACTGGAAGAGTCTCCCCTCCGCTCAAAATTGCACTACCTGATCAACATTTCTTGGCTGATCACTGGCCTCTAAATCTTGGAAACTAATGGTCCTCTTTTCATTCTACTGGACTCAAGGCCAGGAACCAAACATCAGTATTTGTGCATTTCAAGCCAATGGGTACTTGATTATCTTGTCAGACAAGTGTTCAGAGTTAGCTGAGAACGTTTTTTGAGAGACCTGTTAAGAAAATTTAAAATATATTTTAAATATTTCAATTAGAAATCCTTGAAGGATTTCCGACCTTGTCCTTGGCTGATTGCTTTGTTTTAATTTCCTCCTTTTGGCCTTCCTTCTTGAAAGATCCACTTTTATTCAACTGAATGTTTAGGTCACCTCAATTCCTCAACAGACGTGATTTGAACATTTTTTTTCAATTGCAACCGAGATTTCTCGTGAGAGAACTGAAAGGCAACCTTCCGAGGGATTCCAAAGTTGATGAATTCGAGTCTTTTAATGAGAATTTGAATGGGCTTTTATCCAGATTCGCAGGGTGTCAATGAAAGACGTTTCGGGATCTTGCTCAAGAGTCTACTCAACACCAACAGCTCCTTCGTTGGTCACGAACGTGGACATGACCTACAGCTTCAGCAAAGAGCACCGGAACAGTCTTTTGTTTTACATGCCACCTAGTCCTGTGAGTATTAATCTAAAAGAAAATAAAAATTCGAGTCTGACAAAGTTGTTGGAAATGCGTTCGTTTTGCAGAACAAGAATGATTTCATGTCCCTGGAAATGGTGGATAGAAAAATCAGATTTGCCTGGAACGTTGGTGACAGTGTGAAGGAAATGTTCAGCGATGCTCTGGCTCCGAATGACAGGGGCATGCAAAGTGATTCCAAGTGGTATAACATCATTGCTTCCAGGTAAAAATTCATTCTTCACGCAAATTTTTAAAATTCAAATTTCCCAAACGTGAATATTCGTGGATTATACCGTAATATTATTACTATTGCCCTCGAGCAATTGGCTTCTTTAGTTGCAAATTTTGATGAAATCCTAACCCGAAGTAAGACTCGCATCAAGTTTTTTTTAGTGTCTCTAAAACCGCATATACTGTATTTCGAAAATATTAGAACACCCAAATTTGAATGTAGACCTGAATTGAGCACTGATTTCCATTAAAATACGTTTTTCTGTTCAATGTTTTTTTCAAATTTCCACCTAGAAGCAAATGCACAGAAATTTCTAAAACTTCTTGAAGAATGCAAATACCTGCCTAAATATGTCGCTCACTTTTTTTCTCCCCCCTTTATTTTCTCAAATTTTAGAAAAAAAAAACTGCGCGTGGTACTCGAGTAAATATGGGTACATATACTCTTGGATTTTCTTATAACCATTGTTTATTTTCTATCAAATTCAAATATGCAGATAAATGCTCCGTATTCAACAAGGTGAATTTAACTCGCTATAAATCTGCTGATGAGTGTATGATGTCGTCATCCGTGACATATCATTTCTCATCTATCTAGAATTCAAAAAAAATAGAACCGAGATGTTCAGACAAAAAAAAGTATGACTGTTCATGAACTTGTGACACAGGATTGGAGGCTCGGGTAAATTGAGCGTGCAGCCAGTGACCATCACGGAAGATCCCGTGCCCAGAATCGCGGAAAGAAGCGATGGCCAGTCCCTGGTCTTGGATTCTGCCCCCGGGGGAGAAATTTGGATCGGGGGAGGACCGAAGGCGCATTTGGAAAATCTCAACACCACGAATTTCGTTGGCAGTGTCCACGAAATGTTTGTCAATGGAGAGAAAGTCGGGCTGTGGAGCTTCAAAGAACAAATTCAACTTTGTACTGGTTTCATTGAAGGGTCAGTGTATATATCATTTACAGTACTTGTGCTTGATTAAAGTACTGTAATATAATTCTATCTTTTTCGAATTCATGAAATTATTCATACTGAACGGAAATAACCTCTCATGCTTATTTGGATTTCGAAAGCTGCCGGAAGGAAAGTGAAATTGTTATATTTTAATTCCTTCCCGTTTTGCTTTTGTTTTTGTTTTTTTAAATTAAAAGCATGATTCGATATTTGAATTGGAAATGTCGTCCATTCCTACTCGATTGTTCGAAAAATCCATGAATTTTCCCAAATGGATGGATTTTGAGCTGGTCCATCGCTCAAATATTTTGCAACCGTAGTCTCAATGTGGAAAGTGAAAAGCAATAACCGAAGTCAGAGCTCGACGAATGATTGAAAGAAGACAGAACATTTCGTCAATATTTATAATTGCGATTTTTCCAGAGCATCGAAGAATGAAGACGACTCCTCTTTCAATTTCGGCCCTGGTTCATACGCCGAAATCCCGCAAGCCAAATCCGGTCGTCTCGACTCGGCAGTTTCTTTGCGCTTCAAAACATTCGCCAAAGACGCCGTGCTGTTTTTCACTGGGAACCAAAACACTGTAACTATACATATAGAATTCGTCTTCAACTTTCCGGTAATTCAATCGATGATTTGTTCTTCGTATATATAGGGGCAATACATCTTATTGGCTCTTGTCGGCGGTCGAGTTGTTTGCGACATCAGATTCGGAGAGGACATGAAAATCACGATGAAATCGAATCAGCTGTACAACACAGGGGTATGGACTTTGGTGGAAATTGGCAGAGCCTTGCAGGGCGGGACTGAGAAAGGTGAGTGTGCTGGGAATATTTTGATGTAAATCGGGTTTCTATTCCTAACTGCTGCGTTTCTTAAATGTTTAGCCAATTTCGTTGTTGACACGGAGCCGGTGCAGAAAAAGGAAATGAGGGCCCGACCGGGTTACGAACTGAATTTCGGGGAGGAAGCGAAGATATATATTGGAGGTGTTCCTCCGGATTTCCCTCGAGCAGCATGGCCCAGTATTCGATTCGATTCCTACGAGGGTTGCATCATGGCACCGATCATGACTCAAGACGGCACTTTGAATCCCATGGAGGGCACGTACTTTGGGATCAGGACCCCGTGTTCCGAAGCCGTGAGCATTTTGATCTCGAATCTTTTCCGATGAGTTCTTCTTTTTTAAAATATTTTTCTGGCGTTTTTTAAATTTTTTATCTCAATATATCAATACTGAAATACACAAATTTACTATCTAACATATTTATAGGCAGCATGTTTTCCCCGATTCCGAATGAGTAGCTTTTCCAAAACGAACCCAACTGGACCTCAACGTGTATATAGTGCATAGTAGTGTTCAAGTTAAAGCGTAGTAAGAGGCGGGTGACATCTGTGTGACAGCAACGGAACTCGCGGATTAGGCTTATTTAAATTGGTGTTTCCCAACCCGTGGTCCGCGGACCAGCACCGGTCCACGGGAGTTTTTTGCTGATCAGAGAGAAATCTCCTTCAGCTTAATAAATTTGAGAAAATTAGCGATGAAGTCTGTTATCTTCATCTGAAATTTTGGAGAGGCAAATGGCAGTTGAAATTATGTAATGAAAAAAAAGGGGCATTTCTCCTGGTTGATGCTTTCAGACAAATTTCCAAATGCTGAAAAAAAATTCTTGAATTTTTCATTCTGAAAAATATTTCTTCATGCACACCTTTTATAATTTTCAGAGACATTCCACTGAAGCTTCTTCATTGGTTCTCAGATTAATTTTTGCAGCACAGCAGAAACGTTTTAAATATCTGCCATTAAGTTCTTTGAACAAAACTTTTCTGAGTCTGCAAAAATGTGATGAAACTTTGCCGGACTGCAACATTTTTTTTTCGGACTTTGTGGGTCAGCAAAACATTTTATGGAAACCTGTTGTTCCACAAACCCGAAAAGGTTCAGGAAAACTGGTATAGATTAATGTTCGAAATAAGGAAGCCATATTAAAGAGCTCTGAATATCGCCAGATTTTTTATAAGTATCTTTTTTGTGCACGAAAATTCAGGATCCAGCTGCTGTAAGTTTCGACAATGGACAAGACGACGCCCAAGCAACAGCAAAAATCGTTCGCACCAAAAACGGGAACAAGAAGAATACTAAGAAGCAAAGTCAGTTCCTCGGTTTTAGCTTCCGAGGGTCCCTGGAAAACTCATTTTTGCTAGAAGCTGCTTCTTTGGTAAGTTATCTTATTTCAAATTTTCGAAGAGAGAAGGATTTATTTTTATTTTTTACAATTCATAAAAACTGGATTTTCACGTTTTTGCAGAGAGGGAAGAAAACGTCGGCAGTGCTTTATTTGGTCGGAAAACGACTCAATTGTACCATCACGACTCTGTCGGGATCCGTGTACGATTTCTACACTCATTCTGCGGCTCCTTTGGCCGCCTGGGCCACGCATAATCTCGCAATTCGGTGGTCCAAAAAGAAGTGGGTTCATGCGAATAACTTGCTTCACGGCGTTTGCAATGAAAGAAAACCTTTTTCTAAAATACGCCGATCGGATATTGTTTTGTTTTAAAGGCTCGCTGTGTTCCTGAATGAAACTGAAGTGGAGTTTGCGGGTGGAAGAAAAACGGCGATTTCTGCTCAAGACGTCACTGGATTCGATGATGAACTGGACGTTGTTGTTGTTGGTAGTCCACTCAAATCTAAAACCCAGGGAATTGGACGTTTCCACGGATGCATTCACGACATTGTTTTCAGAGATCAGTAAGCTCTTCCTTTGCTTATACTGTATATAAGGGATCTAAGAAATGTTTTTGGAATATAAATTGAAACCGCGTACAATTGAGCTGAACAAATTCCGTGGCACAAGAAGAAAAATTCAGCCCAGTTTGAGATATTTTGCAGAAAATATTTGCGATCACCAGCTGATAGCTTTCTGCTCTTCGCTGAAAAGATGAGGCGCCCATCCTGCAGTTATTTTTTTTATGTACCCCAGCTGTGAGAAAAAGATTGTTGTGCTAAAAGAAATCTCACAAAGGGGCAAAGGTGATAAGAATTATAAAGGGCTAAAATCAAACAGGTGCTTGGAAAGGAATACTTGGTTAATGACAAAGTCTGTCAAATAGGAATTTTTACTGATTTTAAGGAATTTTGCGGTGAAAGAAAACACAGTCAAGCAGCAGCCAGGCTGCGGCCGGGACAAGTTTGTCCTATTTCAAGATGGTATATTTTGGGAAAGTGATTTCACTGTTTTAAGATTTCAAATGACACGCAAAAAGCTTCTCTATACACAGAGATCTGCTTAGGTTTCCAACTCAACGCAAGTGCTTCAATCTAGAAGTTTGAAATCAGGAAAGGAAGAGTTGAAGGACAAAGAGTTTTAGGGATTAATAGTTCATCTAGAAATGTCCTTGCTGGGCCTGGGAACCAAACTTGGATTTGGTTCACAGTGGCTCCAGTAGAAGCTGCAAAACTTTTCTTTCAGATTAGAGAAGAAGAATTTCTTGTCTGGCCCTAAATTATTGGCATGCCAAAGTTTTTTCCAACACCAGCTTTCCCTTCAGAGTTCTTGAAATTCAAGAGGCATTGATTCAAAGGGTTGCTGCCATTAATTGATCATTAATTCAGCCACTTCCATGTGCAGCCGCCCCTTGGGATAAGAATTTCACAGCTTTTGATGAAAATGACGGAATTAATTTTGAAGACCTGGAGGCGCCCCTTGGGATAAATGCCAAGTCAATTTCAATAATTCTCAAGGAATAGCTGGGGTACACCAAAAAATCTGCTAGATTAGTGCCTCATCTATTGAGTGAAGAACGGAAAGCTGGGAGGGAGACTTTTGCAAAACATTCTGCAAAATATTGTATGCTGAACAGAGCAGATTTTCTTGAATGAATGAACAGAACACTTTATTTGCCACCTTTCAGCGTTCACAAGGTTCAATCAAGATTTCCACAACCAAACCCCCTTCCCACCCAACCCAAATCCACTCAATGACATTTTAATGACTTCAGAGCAGGAAAGCACAAATTGATAACAAAAATAAAAGAAAATACAATACAGCATGAAATACAACTGGATATCTGACATGTACGCATACACCATGCATTCATTCCCTGACATTGGTAACAAAATATATATGAAAATTAATTTAAAGCACTTTCTTTCTTTTTCTTTTGTGTTATAAAAGATTTTCTTTCTCTTTCTTGTACCAAAAAATAATTTTCCTGAACAATAATTATTTTTGTGCCTCAATACTGTTTGCTGTTTCAATGACTGTTTTGAGAACATTTGGTAAACCCCTTGGGCGTCTTTTGCTTTTGTTTCGGAATGATGATCGAGCGAACAAAATTCGCGAGTCATCTATCCATTGATTATTCTGTACACAATGACTAATCTTTGTTGGGAAGTTTTGTGGGTAAAAATCCATTCTTGAAGTTTCAACGTGCGTTGCTTATTGATGGTAATTTTTTTCCAGGGTCCTGACGTTTGACAAATCGTCAGCCAAGAACGCCATTCTCGGCACCTGCGTCGGTCCTCCGAGACTCGGCGACGGATCCAACTTTTGCGGCGTCGGCGACACCTGGCGACGAGACCCCCTGTCTCTTCCGGACGCATCCGACGAACCCGTGACGGGCAGTAGCATCAGTCGTAGGAACAGTCGGGACTCTGGGTCCAGTGATCCGACTTCGTCGTTCTGCGCGCCGAAAACCGTGTCCGTGTTGGAATTTGCCGCGAGTTTCGGCGACTCGGGCAACGTGAGCTGGATTGAAATCCCCGGGTTCGGGTCGCAGATTTCTCGGGCAAACGGAGGCGACTCGAGGGCGTTTTTACTGTCCCTGCAATTCCGGACGAATGCAACGAACGGACTGCTGTTTCACTCCCTGGTAAGGGTTACAATTTGGCCTTGAAATCCATGTACAATAGTTTTTTGTTGTGGTTGTTTTCGTTTGGTTTTGTTTCCGCATGATTGCTGAATGAAGACATATTCTTCATCGGAGTTTGCGAAAAAATTGAAGGAACATTTTTGAAGTGATTCTTGAAAATGCTCGACCATGCGCTTGCTTCTCTGACGTGAAACGTAGCTGTTTTGGCGCTCAAAATTTGACACAAATAAGAAGTGCGCCCTCCTGATTATTGAATGAAAACGTATTTTTTTGGAGTGGGAAGAAAGGCTTCTAAAATATTGTTTGGAATCAGATGCGAAATATTGTACTGTGAGACCCCAAGATGCGGACCTAATTGGTGCATCAAGAGTGTCCCCATTGTCCCTAAGTCGAGTCTTGTTTTCCCATAGACTTACATTATATAATTTTTAATTGGTGTTTTGTGGAAGAAATATTCTACAGAATTCCCTGAAAAAAATTGCTTGCCCCTTGAATTTGAAGTAGTGAATACATTTTCAACTCGATAAGAACATGTTGAGCATTGAATAGTGTATCTCTGTACTGTACACTGAAATTTTGGCATCTACAAATATAACATTCAAGTGGAAAAAGTAAAAGTCCCTCTATGCTGGAGGTAATTTTTTTCAATTAGCTGAAAGGATGGTAATTTGGTGAGAGAAATGCCCAAGAACTTTTCTTACATCAATTTTAGAGTTGGAAATATCCGTTTCTTGTAATTTGGCCTGAATTGTATTTGCAATTTTATCACAAAATTTCCCTATGTTGAGTCAGTGTCCTCATTTTGGGCCTTTATTTATTTATTTTTTTCTGGGAAAATAAGTGTCCCTATGTCAAATTGTCCGCAGGTAGAGGCGTCTGCATGTGGGGGTCTCACTGTATTTGTGTCTAGGCCGCACTTCATAGACTTGATTGGCAAAAGTGTAAAAGCGGATTCATAGATGTCGCACATGGAGAACCATTTGTTCTAACTAAGCAAGTAGGGAAACTGGTTTGAAATCACGCAGAATGGAGGCATTTTATTCATTGGAGCTTGCGAAAGAACTGAGCAAACATTTTAAAGTTTTGTTTAAAAATGCTCGGTCATGCTTTTTCGCCGTAAAACGTATCTGTCTTGGCGCTCATAATTTTGCATAGAAGTTCCCGAGCGAATTCTGAACCTGCGAATTTCAAATGCCTCACAAAGAATATGTGTGTACCGATTTAATTAGTTACCCTTTCGGGAGTGGGTCAGCAAACTTGCGTAAAATCCCGTCGCCCTTTCCCTGAACTCTTATCATAGAACGTATGATGATGAATATTTTTTTTCCTTCCTTTCGCAGTCTGAGGAAGGACACATACTTGCCATTTATTTGCGAGACGGTCAAGTGCAAGCAGTCATTAACCACGGGGGCAAATCAAAGAAGGTCGTCAAACTGAGGTCACGTGCTTTTGTTGCGGATGGTCGTTGGCACGAGGTGACGAAAAATTTCCTTTCGTGCTTTCTTTTTGGGCATGCGTTTTTCAACTCTTCATATTTTTATAAAGGTATCCGTCGAAAGGAAGCACAAAGACGCGCGTTTGTACCTGGGTTCGACCCAGATGGACAACAAGAAAGTTGCCAAGGGTTTCAAGTTTGGCAGTTCCATCTTTTTGGGTTCCGTGGCTGACGGCAGCAAAAAGTTTTCACCGATTGTGAGTTTCATTTTTTGTCGCAGTTTGTTACGTGAAATATTTCTATGCACTTTTTTATCCGACGGAAGAAGCCGAATGTGGAGAGTATTTTAATTTTTTTTTTCTGTGGAATGCGGGTTGCGAATCGTGATGATGAAATTGTTCTCGGGCTATTTTCAGGTTTACCAACCGTATGTTGGCTGCATCACAGCTGTGGCTTTGAACAAAGTCAGAAGGGATCTCGGTGCTGCAAAGTTGACCAACATCTTGAATTGTTTCATCGATGCTGAACCCGGGGCATTTTTTGCCGGTGATTCTGCAGCAATCACTGGTACAATTTATGATGATATTTTATCAAAAGAAAAAGTGCTTAAACATTTTTTTCTGAAACGATCGTTTTTAACAGAATCCCTGGCGAGTCTGAGCAGAGGCTTGGACATCGAATTGGAAATGAAGTCAACTGAGAAGCAAGCGGTTCTTTTGACAGTTGGAAGCATGCAGGGTTTCGGACCCGGTGTCCAGTTGTCTTTTCATGACAATGAGGTTTGCAAAAATTGTTCTCAATCAGTTCAAGTTGAAAAACTGCTACGTGAAGAAGCAAGAAACTCTGAAAAAAATAAAATAGAATTCTCATGGAAATACTAGAAAAATTATGAAATTAATGTTAGCCATCCCAAGTGAAGAGCTATTTTTGCTGTGACCCCGCAGTAGGTGCACACCAGGGTCACAACTGGTGCATATGGGATATTCTGGGGTTACAAGTGTGCACTCCTGTGGAGGAAATTTTGCTACCATTCCAGGGTTACACTTGGTGCACAAATGTGAAATAACAGGAGCATCACACAAATGCACCAACTGTAACCTTGGTGTGACTTATTTGTTTACAAATGTGACCCTGAGTAATCCTGGTGTGAACACACAGTTGGTGCACATTGGGGATATGCATGTGCAACAGAAGAACTTTGGTACAGGTCAGGTGCACTGCAGGGTCACTGTGTAGAATTATGAACAAATCCCCAGTGCACCAATTTCCCCATTCGGGGCAGTTTTATGTTGCCAGCAATCATGTGTGAATTTCGTTGAATGCCTCTACCCATTTGGAAACTATCACATTGAAGACTGAAAATTTGTTTTTTGGACATTTGATACGATTTCAGGTTATCTTGAGAGTGAAGCCAGTTTCAGGAAAACACAAGATCCTGAAATACCAAATGAGCGGACTTGAAAGCATCTGCAACTACTCCTGGCATAAAATCCGCGTCCGAGTCGGAGGCTCGCGTCTTTCTCTGCAGGTAGATGTCGCTCCAGAGATCGTAGAAAATCTATCGTCCGTCCTGGATTTTGGCGTGAGCAACGTTCGTCCGGATATATTCATCGGAGGTTTGGAAAGCTTTTAGCAGTTCGCGTGGTTTTCTTCGAAATTTCAATCGCCATTTCTTGTCGATATATATAGGATCACCTGAAGATGATGAACCAACTTTCAAGGGCTGCATCAAGGGTTTCCAGCTGAGTGGGGCTTCCGTTGGATGGGATTCGATGAAAGTTTTGCGGAATGTCCGAATCAGTGGTTGTCCCGTGAACTGAATTTCTGGGCAATTTCTTTTTTTCTTTAGCGGAGTCTTCTAGAAAATTTGCTAAAAGTCCCTACAATAAATCGACAACAATTTGAAAACACTGTCATTTATTCTTCTCAGGCATTCACCGGATCAGAACTGAAGCACCTTCGATGTTTCGAAAAGAATTACTTTGCTGTTCTATTCGTTTTTCATTTGAAAACGTTCCAAGTGAGGTTCAGCGAAATGATTCTGTTTATAAGCGTTGCACGAGTTTTGGTTTCTTGCTCGAACGGTCGAAAACCTGTCGAATTCAAAACGAAAAACGCAAGGAAATCCTTTTTTTTTATCTTCGCTATGGAGTGTGAATTTAATCCGTAATTTCTGCATGAGAAAGATCTAGAAATCGCAGCCAAATTTTAATTCCTCGTCTTTCGAAATGTGCAAATATTTCACCGTGTTCCGGTAAAAAGTCGCGAATCGTTTGGGAGATAAACTTTCATCGTCCTTCACGTACCTTTCTGCCAACGAATATACCCTCTTTCCTGATGGTACCTTTAATGCTTCGAGAAAGCATCATTCGATCTAGTCTTTCTAGACCTACGTTTTTTTTTTCTTCGCCGAAAGAAGCCTAACGTTTCTAGATAACACCTTTTTCCCGCGGCTTCTTATTGACGGCGAAACAAAATGGGAGAGCGTTTTTTTTTCTTAGTTCTTCTTTTTTGAATCAATGTTCATTCAGTGGTTTCCCAGTCGCCGAATTGCAAGATTGCTCTTCCCTGAACTTCGTTTTGTGCGACCATTTTCAGCACATCTGCTGCCCTGTCTGCTGGGTACAGTCTGTATGGTGGAGGCTGTATCTGAAAAAAAAATCAATTTTGCAAGGTTGCATCATATCAAGAAATTTCTTAATTCTTTGTATGTAAAAACGCATGCTTCATCAGGAGTACAGTTGGACCTTGCTAATAAGTTAAATTTTCTTACTTGTTTTTCCAATTTTATAGTATTTTCTTGGGGAAATTTTTTTGAAGTACAGTGTACTGTACTCACAAAGTGTTGGACTCAGTTTATCACCAAATTTTTAGAGTCATTTGGGCTGTTGGAAAAGTGGCATAAAAATCTAACTTTATTCTTTTCACAAAAGCGAAAGACTATACAGTACCATGTGCAGCTTTTTCTGTCAAATTTGCACTAAAAAGGGTTTCATAATTTTTTCAAAAGGTTTCAGAAATTCAGGTGTGTATTATAATTGATTTTGTTTGAAAACCATGGACCAAGTGTAACAGTAAATTCATTTTAATGAAAACAATTGAAAATTACTTGATGCTTTGTTCACACCATGCTTGAATTCAAATGTTTTTGCTCTCACTTTTGAGATATTGTGGGTTTAGAATAACTATAAAAATTGGGTGTGTTTCTTACTTGGGGTTGGGGATAGTCTTTTATCAATTTTTGGTACTTTCCTGTTATCTCTGTACCTCATTCCTAGACCGCACTACCATCCAGACAAATCTTTAGGACAAGTTTATAATCACAACAACCTACCAGAAACTGTGAATTTTTTTTAGCATTCTGCTGAAACTGATTTTGGGAGGCAGTTAGGTTAGGTCCAGTTAAATTGGTCAGAGGAAAGGTACAGAGATAACAGGAAAGTACCCAATTTTTTCTTATTGAAAAAGGATACTTGATTCATAAGTGAATGCTTGTGCTTTCTACACTTTTCTTTATTTTTGTTTCAACAGTCTCAAGTGTACAAACCTCCAAGTACAATTGAATACATATGAAGCAGTGTATATTGTGAAGAAAAAATCATGTTTGAATACAGTATATGGATAATTCAAAATAACAAACCTCTTTATTGACAACCAGGTTCACCAAATCAGTGAGCTGCTTCAACGAGCCCACAGACACGTTTTTGATCGTCACCTTATCATCTTCGCAATTCCGACTGAATCGTCCAATAAGAAAGTCTGAGCTTTCAGATCCAATCATAACTGTGCCTCCCTATACATGTGAAAAGAAAAATAATCATCAAACCCTAATAATAAATAATGATTATATCTTTAAAATGATGGGTCAGATTTTTTGAATACCTTGTTCAAGCATTTCATGCACCTCATGAGAATCCTGGTGGTTGTGCCAAAGTTGATGACGATGTCGACTGTTCCTTCGCAAACTTCCAACGTTCTTTCAATGAGAGCACTTTCGTGCAGATGTTCACTCCACGTTACGACTTTGAAGCTTCAAAAACGGAAAAAAAAATGTTCGAAAAATTCATATTTGTGTAAATCTTCTCTGGTCAACATTTTTCTCTTCTGTAGTTCAGTTTGAAACAAGAAGTATATGAGGGTTGTCCCAGTTGGACGTGACCTCTGATATTTTCAAAGTAAGTGTACCTGTAGAAAAAATCATGACAAATCACCCATGATGTTCTGGACATTTTAAAAAAGAAATAAAAAAGTTTTGAATGATGAATGAAAACTTAGGAGGTATAGCTGAAGTTCTCCCCCCATGTCACAAACAGGGTGATGCAAATTTGCCTGGTCAGCTCAAAAATTTAGAATTTTTCTTTTAATGATCGTTTTTGTAAATTTGAGGTAATTGTTAAGAGAACAATAAATGCCAATTTTTGTCAGCCTAACATACTTTTTGCATCCTGTATTGTGGCATGGGTAAAGTTTTCATTCATCATCTTGAAGTAAAAAACTTTTTCAACCCTTGCGCAGCTAAGTTGAGATATTTTTGCAAAATGTTGTCCCCCATGACAGCTTCAAATTAAAAAAAAATAATAATTTGCACCAAGGCAAAAGTTCCAGATCATTAGACTTCTGCCTTGGTTCAAAGTTGAATATTTTTTAATAATCCTGCAGACAAATTTGGCTCAAACATTTTAAAAATCTCTTCCAGGGTGGTATTTTTTCATGCATAGGATTAAAATTGAGGATTTCTTTAGACAATGGGATTTTCTGAACCCGGATTTTTCCCAACTTAGGCCTTGTGGCAACTTGAGGGGCATTTCAGTGACCTTTGGTCAAACTGAAATGCCCCTTGTCCACCCAAAAAATTAAAAATTTGGCTCAGGATGGCCTGGAACTCTGTGCTGTCCAAGGGTTGATAATAAAAAATAAGTCCCAGAACATTATGAGCTATGTCAACATATGCAATTGAAGAATTTATTGAAAAAAATTCCAGAACCTCTTAGAACATCATTGGCTTTTTCATGATTTTTTTACAATCACACCTACTACAATTTAGTATCAGAGGTCGCCCCTAACTGCTGGGACAACTCTGGTTTTTTTTTTTCGAAGTTGGATGCACAGACCAGCATAAATGATGCTGATAACTTTTTCCAGGAAAGTTCTGCCCTTTTTCTTACACAGAAAACATATGAGTGAATTGATCAAAGCAAGTGCGACGAATCAGATGAATATTTCCTCACGTGTTCCCGTATTCTTCGGCAACCCTGGCGACGCCTTCGTCTTTCAGCGTTGCCACCGTTACTTCAACCATGTTTGACGCGTCTTTGAAGTAGTACTGCGCCATCCTCAGGGCCCATAGGGTCAGTCCACCAGTTCCAACCATCAGAATCTTCACTTTTCCTACGGAAAATTAAAAATTATCCATTAATAATAATATATACAAGTGGAATATCTCTATACAAATAAGACATTCATGGCGGGGAAAAATTGTTGTAGAACAAATTTTGTTGCAGAAAACCCCTCTAATATGTGATTTGTGGACAGAAAAAAATGTTATTCAGTAAAATCAGTACTGAGAAAATTGTTGCAGACAATCAGGTCATTATGATGCAGAGTGAGTCCAGCACCTGTACTGCACAGTTGAATCTCATTAAAATGCTAATGAGGTACTTGGGACCTGAAATGAGAAAGCTGTGTTGTTACAGTAAAATCTTGTTACAATTAAATCACATGAGGGACATCATGCGATTTTTTTAATTGAAACTCATGGTTTCTAACGCATTTTAGACTGCAATTTTATGGTAAATGGGTAATAAATACTTTTGAGTCCTTCTACAACAGATAATTCAAGAACTTTCACAAATTCCAAGCCTATTAAATTTAGAACTCTGATGGAATAAAGAGGAAAATTTTTGATATTACAATAATATTGAACCTGCTTTTCTATTTGCTGTATAATAGTACATTTCTTTACTGTACAGTACAGTACTATCATACTTGCTGTGTGTCTTGAAAAATGAAATGGAACAAAAGTACTTGTAGGAGAATTACTCTCTCTCTCTCTCTCTCAAATCATCTTCAAATGTCTGTTTGCTGGCATTTGAAGAGGCAAATTCTAATAATTATTTAGGGTATTAATGTAAGTAAAGAATAATGTAGGCTACTATTTATTATGAAGGATTTTTCTTATTGGAGCATGTGGATCAAGGAATGACTTGGATCATTCCAAAATCTTTCTTTACATAATTGAGGCCAATTTTTCAACTATTATGGTATTCCCACCCTGAGAGGGATCAAATCTATGAACCAAGTCGACCCTTTGCATTTCTGATGCATATATACAAGGACACACTTGGAAAAAATTCTGGATAAGCCAAAAACATTATATTTAACATTGTGATTGATGGTTGATGATTAACAGATTGATCTGCTAAATTGCCTAAATAACAGTATGCCCTTGGTACATGAAGTCAAAATATATGAGTAATTAATGGTATTTTTATTTGACTGCCTTTCGGGGTCCTCTTTTGTAAATCATCTCAATAATAATGGACACTGATGATGAACCTTACCCATGCCATTTCTTGAAGCCAAAATGTCGTCTACGATGGATTTGGCATCAAAAACTGCATTCAAAGCCCAGAGTGCGCCAGTCGGTAGCATTGAAGCAACAGGAAGTGGAAGTGCATCCGGAATGTTCACCAAATAATCCAAGCTGGGCACTGAAATGAACTCAGCGTACCTGCGAATTATTGCATATTCATGAAACGTCTTGTCTTCATAAAAAAATCTGACATTCATTTGCTGAAAATTATCAACTCTGATTCAAAATTTGCTTCAGATTGTGAGATTTGGCCAATTTTTCGCATGCTAAGAGGGTTGATAGATTATTATTATTTTCTTTTTCAGGTATTTAATTTTTAAAAATTTCTGAACTACATGATGACATTACTGTGGGATCCTGGTTAACAAACGCCCTGCTTAACAAACTATTTGGATCACAAAGATCATTTTGGCCTCAGCTGCCTTGGATAACAATAAACCAGCATGACTTGGTTATTTACAGAATTTTATTTTGTGTAGGCAGGCCTCCAAAAATACTCATCCTCTTGGGTCTGAAATTGTCACCATATATTTCCCAGTACAGTAGATATTTCTTGCTCTTCTACAGAACTGAGGTGGTTGGAATTAGAAGAATTAAATGATTCTTGAATGAATTTGACTTATTTTAACATTTCTGTTCTTATTTTTGCAAATGTATATGCATTGATAGTTCTCTCAATCTGCTTCCAACAGAAAAAAATTGGGCTTATAGTACGGAAAGGAGTGTTAAGAAGTTGAGAGTAATTGAATTATGTGAAAGGATTATTGTCTATATAAGAGTCCCAAATACATTCACAAAATATATCTTTCATGTATAAAGCATTGAATCCACTTGGGCCCTCATCTCTGAAATCCTCCTTAGGCTTCTTTGGCCTTGTTTTCTAATTTTTAAAATGAAAATTCTTGGAAATCAGACCAAGCAAAATTTTTAGGTGAACACTTTATTGATTTTCATGTAAACTTTCAAAGTCCTGGAACCCCAGAAGAAACTTGTACCGATTCCATGTTGATAATTAATACAATTGACACCATTGATTCTTTGTGTCCATCAAATTGACATAATTTCCTGGTGTTAGGAAGACATTTCTCCAGATTTTGACCTTGAATGCTCCTGGATGAACCTGCTTTGCCTGCATGGTACTTGAAAATTGTGCTAAATTTTCTCAGGGTTTAGTTTAGAAAATGTCCAAAATTAAAAACAATGTTTTTAAAGTGAATAATTGCTCCCAGCATATTATTTTTTGTTGTCGTCCCTGTCCAATAGTTGAATGTGTTACTGACATACTGTAGAACAATTTGCATCACAATTTTAGCAAAGCGACTTTAGTAGCAAAAATGGCGTATTTGTTAAAACATGATTTTACTGTACTGTAGTTCAACACCTTACCAACTCACGTGGAGGCCCAGAAGATCACTAATTTTTTTCTTGAAATTGGAACTTTTTTTTTCAACATGAAGGATCAAATTTATTTCCAACACAAAGAAGCCAATTTACCCCAGCAAACATTTGTGTGTGTCCCATGGTTAAGTTCAACTCATGCTGGAGGTAAAAATGTGTATGAATATTGTAGTTTCCATCTTTTGTCCAGGTTTTTGAATTTTCAATTAAATTAGACCTATAATCAATTTCATAGTATTTTTTTCAGAAAATATGATATACGCATATTACACTCCTCAAGTTCAAGTCATGGAGGTCCAAATGTTCATGCATAAAATATCAGTTTCCATTTCTGTTTAATTATAGCAATGATTGAATTGTCAATCCAGCTTAATTAATGTTATTTTGTTTATTCTCAGAATATTGCAAAAAGAAAAGACTCATGATTACGTACCCGTGAGGAACCTCGTCGTAAGGGTAGACAATGACCCGGTCGCCCACTTTGACGCTTGGGTTGTCTTCCACTTCCGGTCCCAGGGCATCCACGATCCCGGCAACCTCGAACCCCGGAAACAAAGCCCCTTCCCGGAACCCAAGGATGCAAGATCCGCTGTCGTTGCTGGACGTCCTTCGGACTTGGGAATCCCGACGACGGTAGCAAACACCCGCACAAACGACCTGACGCAAGAAAATGAGAACAAATGAATAAAATATGTATTGATTGTCTTTAGGGGTCTGTAAGAAATGTTCTCGGATTATAAATTGAGAATATAGTATTTGAAAATTGAAAATACAGAAAAAAACAATCGTGGTGCCGAAAAGAACATTTTTTGGCACAAGAATTGAAAATTCAGCTTGCTGATTGACATATTTGTTACAGTTTTCCCCAAACAAAGATCTTTTATGAGTTAAAACACCAAAATCAACCTGAGACTGACCATCAGAACCCTCTTTATATAAAGGCTCGACAAAATTGATATTTATTTATGTCCCAAAAGAATCAAAACCTCAGCATCTTCTTCAAAAGATATTCATTCATGTCCCAAAAGAATAAAAAATTCAGCATTTTCTTATTCAAAATAAAAATACACACACAAATTAATTCATGCAATTTCTTGGAGAATAGATTCAATCAGTGGAAGCTAAGAATGGGAATGCTATTCTGAAAGATAATGTGTTTTTGATTTCAAATTTTTGAGGCTTTTAGACATCATTGAGGAAGGGTTGTTTTAAACTTGTTCTTGGTGAAAGTTGGGATCCTTTGCTGCTTTCTGATTTGGTAAAAAGGGTTAAATCAAAGACAAGGTGCAGCTTTGCTTTGCAAGTTTTGAAGGTGTTTTTTTAGGGCAAGTTCTTTGGTGCTGGGCTCTCTATAAGCTGCAGCACAGCTGGTTTCAGAGCAGATTATCAATCTATGAATGCTGAACAACAGGCAATGAATAGAATTGATCCATCAGATATCCCTGAAAATGGGATTTATTTTCTGGAGACATCAGGATTGCCCATGTTGAGTCCCAAACAGCTCTGTGCAGTTTCAACCTCGAACCCCGGAAACAAAGCCCCTTCCCGGAACCCAAGGATGCAAGATCCGCTGTCGTTGCTGGACGTCCTTCGGACTTGGGAATCCCGACGACGGTAGCAAACACCCGCACAAACGACCTGCCGCAAGAAAATGGGAACAAATGAATAAAATATGTATTGATTGTCTTCAGGTGTCTGTAAGAAATGTTCTGGGAATATAAATTGAGAATATTGTACTTGAAAATTAAAAATACAGAAAAAAACAATTGTAGTGCCGAAAAGAACATTTTTTGGCACAAGAATTAAAAATTCAGCCTGCTGTTTATTGACATATTTGGGTTTTACCCAAACAAGGAGGTTTTATTAGTAAAACACCAAAATCAGCCTGAGACTGACCAGAAGCCTCTTTATATATAAAGACTCCACAAAATTGATACTTTATTTAATTATGTCCCAAAAGAATCTAAAACTCAGCATCTTCTGCAAAAGAAATACACTCACCCAACTTCTTGGAGAATTAATTCAAGCAGTGGAAGCTGAGATTGGGAATGCTATTCTGAAAGATAATGTGTTCTTCATTTCAATTTTTTTAGGCTTTTAGACATAATTGTGGATGAGTTGTTTTAAACTTATTCTTGGTGAAAGTTGGGATTCTTGTCTATTTCCTGATTGGGTATATAAAGGGTAAAATAAAAAACAATGTGCAGCATTGTTGTGCAAATTTTGAAGGATTTTTGGGGGCAAGTTCTTTAGTGCTGGGCTCTCTATAAGCTGCAGCACAGCTGGTTTCAGGGCAGATTATTATATTTCATTCTCGCCATGAGCCTAAGTCCCCAACAATATTAAAAAAATTTTTTTTAAACATGAATCATGGCAGCTCATTTCTGCTCTTCAGCACTCAAAACCTCAGGCACCAATCTTGGAGATTTTTTGGTAAGCCCCAAATTATTCCTTCGGACTTCTTGGCATTAATTGAAGATATTTTCATTAATTCCATGAAGGTTTCCCACCATTATTTAATGAATAAATCCCCCATTTTCATCAACAGCCCTCATCAAAGCCACCGTTTGGAATGTAAATGTGGTACCTGTTAAAAAAGATGGCGGCACATTACCTTGGACCTGGAGGCAATAACCATTTGAATTAATGTCAGGTCTATTGCAGGAGTCTGCAAGATGAGTGCTTCATATTTTGAGTGAAGTGCAGAAACCTGCTCAAGGGATGAGACTTCTTTTAAAAAAGAAAAAGAAAAAAACTGTCAAAGAGGGCTGAATTTTTCTTCTTGTGCCAAAGAAGGTCTTTTCTGAGTACTGATCTGATTTTTCAAGTCAATTTTACACATTTCCAATAATGACTGAGTTTGAGAACTTTCATTTCGACCCCAGGTATATATGCCATGTCTGCTAATACTGATGAGACGGCATTTCTTATCCATGCCTGATGCCTGCTGCATGCGTCTTGGCGTCATTCATAGCAAAATTATCAGTACACCAAGGTTTTCCAAAGAAAAAGGTAGGAGTTAATGCATTTTTATTTGTTTATTACGTATGTATGTTATCAATTCATTAGCTATTTTTTATTATTTTGTTATAGGTATTTCTTGCGAATTCAGGCGACGACGACAAAGATGACGAGTCAGTGTTTTCGAACTTGCGGAATGTGAAGGGTTTGGTGGGGACTCTGAAGGAATACGTTCAGGTGAACCACTTACAATGGCCTGTGGATGATGGATGTCATCCAAGAATTCGGCTACATAGTTTATGAATATCTGTAGGCTCTTCAAATTTTATGCATGAATTACACTGTTGAACCCCAAGCAGTGCTGGAATTTGAAGCAAAGCAAAAACAAATGTTGACTTATTGTTGAGGTTTCAAGTTGAGCAATTTGGATATGATCCTTCATTGGAAATATAAAAAGTGGAAGCTTTTGTGGGAACATTGGTGATTCATTATCCATGATGGCACTTGACATAAAACCAACTCAAATGCATATATACAAAGTCTTGAGAAACAGCTGTGATCTATTATTATTTATCAAATGTTTATATAAATACATCGGTTTGTCCATCACCAGAGCACCTTCTCTTCTTATGTCCAGCATTTCATATGGATAGAAATCAGCTTAAGAAAGATTTAAAATTACTGTAATTCAATGAAGAGACACTTTCTGAAATCTTAAAGGATTGAGATACATTTTTGGCCTTATATGATTTCTCATCAAAGATTCTCTCTAAATTGTTCATTCAACTAAACCTCATACAGAAGCAGGCTGCTGAAGACCTTGTGCTTCAAATGAACTTCTACTGCTACTTTGTCTTCAATATCAGGGGATGGGTGGGTGTATGAATACATGTTGGATGTCCAGTTTTATTTTGTGGAGTGTGTTCTCTTTTGTTTTTGTCATTGGTTTGTGCTTTGTTTTATGCTTTGAAGTGATTGAATGTCTTTGGGGGGTGTTGGGTTGGGTGGGGAATGGGGGTTTGGATGCAGGAGTCTTAGCTGTGCCTTTTGAATGCTGAAAAGCAGCAAATAAAGTGTTCTGTTCATTCATTCATTCAAATGCCGAAAAACCTAATATATTGTGCCCTGATACTTATTTTGAAATGAAAAATAGTATGACAAAATTACATTTGAGGTTAAAATTATTCATTATTGCGTTTTCTCTCCTAAAACATCCTGACTGGCCTAAAATTCCTAAAACAAGGGGTTTCTCCCCCCTACCAAAATGGAAACCCTGAACTGGACCTCTGTCTCTTACAATAATGTCTATTCAGTAACACACATGCTCATAGTGCCACAAAATGTGCCAGGACAGAAGGTGGCACTAAATTGAGGTTTGACTGATTTTGGTTTCCAGCTGTACCAGCAGGAAAAAAATGATAGAGTACATATGATTTTCAACAGGTAAATGCAAAAAGTCACTGACCTTGACTCTGGCACCAGCGGGATCAACCTCAGGAATCGGAACATCAACAGTGATGACGCTTTCCTCCAGTGATTTTCTATTCAATTGGGAAGGACTCTCAATGCTGACTTGCTTGCACAGATGTCGCTTGGGAGCCTCCTCAGAGAAAGAGACTGACTTGCCTGACCCAACTCTGATCCTAATCCAGATGAAAGCAGAAGAAGGCGGATAATCAGCATTGTGTTGGACATCCTACAAAGAGCATTTTGAATATCAGATATGCTTCAATTCAAACTTTTCTAGAAAAATAAAACAGAGTACTGGAGATGTTTCTTTTCTACCATCCCCTGAAAGTAATTTTTTCATTCACAGACATGAACATTTATCAACTTGACTATATAGGTGAACTGTAAATTGTTAAAATCTGTGGAAAACTAAGCCTAATTTTTCATATTCAGCAGCAATAAGAGAGCAGACAAGTAGACTATTCAATAAATGATTGATTTAGACTCAAACAGAATCAGAACAATTTAAACTGAATCAGAAAAAGTAATTTTGAAAAACAAAAATATCCATTATGATGTTATAATCCTATTTTGGGTCCTGTCTGCAATATTTCGTAGAAGGGCTGGATAAAAATTATACTGGAAAAATCTTGCACTATTTTGTTGCGGTAAAAGTAGTTAAAATAAAGCTGTAGGTCAGCTCAGTCAAATTCTTTTAGAAGTTCAGTTATTGCGATTCAGAAAGTTGGATGATGCAACCTTAAGCATGCACCATCAAAGTCTATAAGTGAGACTCTGACATGCGGAAACCTCAACATGAAGACAATTCAACATAGGGACATTAATTTTTTCAATAAAAGTAATAAAAGCAGCCAAAGATGCAGACACTGACTTGACATGTGGATATTCCATGAACAAATTACCAATGAGTTTCAGGAAAAGTGAATTTCATCAGACTGAATTGCAAGAAACAGATATTCAAAAACCTATGATGCATGCAAGAAAAACTTTTGTCATTTCTCCCATCCATTCAGCCTAATTGAAAAAATACCTCCAGCATAATAGGGGGACTTCCTTCTCTCTTTGTGACATGAATGCTATTTTTACAGATGACAACATTTTGATGTACAGTACTGCACGGACATACAAAAATAATGCTCCAAATGTTCATATTGAGTTGAAAGATATTAACTGAATCAATTTCAGTGGGCAAACACTTTCTGTGAAGGAATTCTGATGAAAGTTTCTTTCATATGGCACCAATTAAAAATAATATAATATAAGTCTATATGCTGGGGAAAAGAGATACACTCAACTTATAGGAACATTTTCATTTAGAAACACTCTTCAATCTTGACGCACCAACTATATCTTCATCTCTGGGATCTCACTGTATATGCAGAAAATTAATGGCCATCATAAGATATTGTTCTCTTGGAAAATATTTGTTGTCTAGTTTTCTGAACAGACCTTTTTGAAAAAATGGCTTAAAAAGAGAATGTCAAAATAATAACTACTCTATATCATGCTAACTTTTGCAATGAAGAATGCACCACAATACTGTACTGTATAATCCAAAACATGTTTGAAAAATGCTGATAAGTTAAGTCCAATACATCATTGTTTTTTAAAATTCTCTCAAAAATTGAGTGACCTTTTTTCACTTTTCAGTTTTCTTAATAGTGCAACATCTGTTAAATTTTGCATACTTCTTGCACATTATGTTTAGAAAATCTGCTTGAATTCATAGAATAATTGGTCCTTCTTTGTTATCAACACATTCACACTTTCTCAAAACTCTAACCACAGCTACAGAAATGAGTAGTCCATGTTATTATATCTCCAAATAAGAAAATATCTGCCTAAAAATTATCATCAATTCCATGGTAAAACTTCATGGAAAGGCTAAGAATAACATCTTTAGAGTAGAAATGGACAAGAAACAAGTTCCATATTTGTGTGAAACATTATACTCACATTCTTCCGCCTTCAGGAGCAATTGACCCAGCTTGCATCTTGAAATTTTGAAGAAGTTCTCCCGCAATAACAAGTCAATTCAATTTTTTTGCAATAACAAAAATCAACAAAGGTTCAAAAATAAAACCACACACAGCTTAACAACTCCCCTGCCTATATAAAGATGAAAGCAGACTTCAATATTAAAAAAAAACTTCTCAAGAAAAAAAAAAACACTTATTCCTAACTGAATGCATGGAAAGCGGGATCGAACAAACTGCTGCTTTTTACGCCGCATCTTTGCCCTTGGATGAAATGCTGGCAAGAGCAGCAGCACCAGCACCATCAGCAGCTCACTTGCACAGCGTCTGCGCCGTAAATATATGCCCCCGCGTTTCATCCCTTATTCACGTGTATCCCCCACACGTAGAAAAAATAAACCCCCAGTTTGGCAATCATGCCGTTCTCGAAAAAAAAACATACACCTTAATTCGCACTCATAGACAGAAAAATTCACGCGAATTTACCTCAATTAAAAAACAATTCACCAGGAGCTATTATAGAAGAACAAAGACTATTTTCAAAAATCGGCTTCTATTTTTCTCCAGCAGAGATCTCAGCATCAGCATAGACAATCAAGAGAGTGATAGATGTACACAGTGAGACCCCCACATGCAGACGCCTCAACCTGCAGACAATTCGACTTAGGGACACTTATTTTCCCAGAAAAAATCAATAAATAAGGCCCAACATGAGGACACTGACTCAACATAGGGACATTTTGTGATAAAATGGCAAATACATTTCAGGCCAAATTAAAAGAAACAGATATTTCCAACCCTAAAATTTATGGAAGAAAAGTTCTTGGGCATTTCTCTCAGCAAATTACCATCCATTTAGCTAGTTAAAAAAAATTACCTCCAGCATAGAGGGACTTCAATTTTTTTTCTCACTTGAATGTTATATTTGTAAATGCCAAATTTCAGTGTAGAGTACAGAGATACACTGTTCAATGCTCCAAATGTTCTAATTGAGTTGAAAATGTATTCACCAATTCAAATTGAAAAGACAAACAATTTTTTTCAGGGAATTCTGAAGATTATATCTTCCACAAAACACAAATTAAAAATTATATCATGTAAGTCTATGGGAAAACAAGACTCAATTTAGGGAAATTTCAACTTGGGGACACTCTTGATGCACCACTTACATCCGCATCTTGGGGTCTCACTGATGTATATATTCTGCTGCTGCTGGGATGCCAAGACACACGCAGACTGTGTGATAAGGAAGGAGAGAACTGCAGCAGCACCAAGGTTTTGGGAATGTTCACATCCGGCAATCCTCTGCTGGTGCTGCCCCCCCCCCCTCAACCTATAGGCATGCTACTGGCAGAAGGGGAGGGATCCCCGAGGATCACGCTGATGCCACGTGATCTCCGCATGGGCACGAAATCTGGGGCACAGCGCCACATATACGCATTTCATATGTACTAGGATGTATGTATGTATGTATCAATGGGACCCCGACTTATGGACGCTTCGTATTTGGAAGATTCTACTTTGGGACTCTTGAAACTAAAAGAAAAATTTTTTCGACATCTGGACAATGTCTCAAATCTCGAAATATGGACACTTGTTTTCAAAACATTTCTGCATTAAAACAATATTGGAAAATAACATTTTCTGACGTTTTAAATATGTCTTTCTCGAATTGAGGTACTGTATTTACAATATTTTCACAGCAATGGAGAACAATCTTTATGCATAATTAATTTTCTTCACAATAAAAAAAAACAGTTGCATTTTGGGCTTTCTTTTCAGAGTTTTTTTTTTAAATCATGTGTCAGTATACTGTACTTGGGTCTTGGACAAATCAAGACAGAAAATTTGAGGCAGGGCCAATTTGGGGCAAGGTCAATCCAAGGCAGGGCCAAATTGGGATATATAATTTTGGAGACGGAAAATTTAAGACTAAAACTTGTTGAGACATGGACAAATTGGAAAAAAACATTGGGAGTTTGAGACATTTTGAGACTGACACATATTGAAGAAAAATGACTTGACTCTGTTTGAGTCTATTATGTTATGTTTAAGGCGTGTTATGTTTAATGAACAAAAATTGCACTGCTTGTTGAAAACTCCATTTTATCCGTTTTGAGGGGAAAGCTGGGCAACAGAATAAAGTCTGCAAGAAGAGCACCTAATCTTTTGAGTGAAGAGCAGAACTCTGCCAGAGTTATTTTTGCAGTTTTGCAAAACATTTGAACAAATGTCTCAAACAGGGCTGATTTTTTTTGTGCCAAAGAATATTTTTTCCTGAAGGATAATTGTTTTTCAGCTCTATAATGTGTCATTTCAATTTATATTCCAAGAACTTTTGCAAGACTCCTTGTTCATGGTGAATGTGGCGCTGCGATGGTAATGCTGGTGGTGTTGGCATTGGAAAAGAGGTGCAGATGTGCAGTTGCTTTCATATACCATGGGGACTCAAGATGTGGACATGATTGGTGCTTACATGTTGCCCCTATGTAAAAGCAACAGTATTCTGGCTCACATTTTCCCATAGACTTTAATGAGAACATTTTTAATTGTTTTTCTCATGTTCATAAAAAAGTAGGACTATACAGTCCCCAAAAAGTTTGACAAAGTTTTTTCTCAAATCCAAGATACAGATATAATGACTTTGCATAAAAAACCCAAGCATAATCTGATCTTTTGGCATTAGAGGGACATCAGTAAGAAGAAAAGAAAGTGAACAAGTATAGATATACAGAATCCACACACATACTGGAAAAAGCTTTGAAAAATTAAGCAGAAAATCAGCCCGCTTTCAACTAAGAATTATCGTGATTTTATAGTTATTTTTTGTGAGTATAAATATCTCATTCAAATATTTCGAAAAGTACCCTGGGGTCCCTACATGTGGAGTAATTGGTGCTTGGATCTTGACCCTATGTCAGAATGTCCACATGTTGTATCTCATTTTTCCGCAGACTTCAATGGGAACTTATTTTCTTGCTTCACTTGTTCATGAAGAACTTAGGAATCCAGTCCCCAAACAAGTGAATACAATTCTTTCTCAACTTTGCTACATAAAAAAAATGCACAGAAGAAAACCACACAGAATCTGATCTTATGACATCAGAAGGAGCTCATGAAATAAACAACAAGAGGAAGTCTTGATACACTGTGCACACTTGATGGAAAACAACTCTGAAAAAAGCATAAAATTAGCTAGTTTTTGATAATGAAAAAGGGTACTTTTAGACTTGAATTTATTTTTACTTTTGAGAATGTACAGTACATTGCTCAATTTCTTCAAAAAGGATGACAGTTTGAAAAAATTAATTTTTCCATTTTACGGAAAATGTAACAGTGCTTTTTCAGAAATGGAAAAATGTCCATGTCTCAAGTCACTGCTGTCCAGATAGCAGGGGCAGATTTTTTTTATAGTTTCAGGTGTCCCCAAGTTGAATATTCCATCTGTTGGGGCAGCCGCATGTTGGGGTAGCACCACTGTACGTCTATATAGGTATACTGGGATCATATAGACAATTTGAGAGACGCAGTTCAACCCTGGACAGAAGGATACAGAAAATTTGAGACAGGGCCAATTTTGAGGCAGGAATGATTAGAGTAAGGGGCAATTACAGACAGGGACAAAATGAGACAAAACAATTTTCACAAGGAGAGGAATCTGCTTAGTTTGGTTCAAACAGTTGAGGTTTTCGTTGAAGAGGAAAACTCAG
>CAJPEX010001205.1:12201-64286 GCA_905338405.1 Notodromas monacha | reverse complement strand
CAACCCATCCAAAGCGACCTTTAACAGAGTCTGCGTCCGTAGATGATTCATCAATGACTTTCGGAAGAGCAATTTTATCCAAAAGGGCTCTATTGAACTGGAGGGTTGCGGCGTTGGTTGGTGGTGCCCGCGCCAGGTTCTGCCGCATCTGCTCAGCCAATCGTCCGATTTCATCATCGTCTGCCCTGTTCTCCTGCTTCACCGAGGACGCGGGAGCATTTGTGTTCGCCATATTCCTTGCAGATGGCCTCAAACCTAAAAAAAAAGGAGAGAAAATCTGGAGCGTTAATGAAAGCACTGACTTCTAATAGGAAATGTGCCGATGCTTAAAACAGAAGCCCCAGATATTTTCGTGGATATAACGCAAGATCGAAGTACATGTACAGTACCATTTATTCCCATGGCAACAGCCACAGAAAACGAGTAGCATTAACCACTCCCAACCTCCTACAAAATTGACTTAAAGTACGCATGATTCGTGCATCAGTAGGTGTTCCTTTCACGGTAACGGCTAATAATTAATTTAGACTACCTCAACACCAACATCTCCCCTTTTAAAATGCATTTCGCATTCATGAAGGTCTTCTAAAAATAACGAGAATCATCAACAAAGTTTCAAGATCATATAAAACCAGACGTTCATTTCTGGCAAATCTTCCGATTCATAAAAAAATACGTGCACAGCCTAATCCCACCTAGAACAGATCAGAATTGAATCCATACAGAAATACAAATTTCAACCGGCGAGGAAAGGATGAAAAACTTGGGAGAAATCCTAATACAGTAGAATTCCGTTACAACAAATTTTTTGCTATAACAAATTTTTTCATTGGTCTCAGCAGTTTGCCTTATGCACAGTGTTATAAAAATCTTGTTTTAATGAATTTTTTCACAGAATCTCCGGTTATAACAAATTTTTTATGAGATTTTTGAAATTTTTCACAAAATTTACAAATTTTTCAACCAGATTTTCAAATTTTTTCATCAAAATTTCAAATTTCTTGTCCCAATTTTAACATGTGTTGCCAATTTTCAGGGACACAAAGGAGTCCCTGATTTTTGTACAATACTGCTTTCCTGTGACACATCATCACTAGAGGATGATGGACAGGAAATTTGTCTGCCTCAGCCCAATTACGCGCTGAAAAACAGGAAGCAAAAAATCAGTTACATTTCCTGACTGGCAGGAAGCCCATAAAATAAATGTATCCTGATAAATGTATCAACCAAGCCTCAGGAGGCTGGAAGCACAGAGCCACCTTGGAGCTTGGGAATCCAAGAGCAATCAGAATCAGTGAAAATCCTTGCTTTTTAGTCCGGGTATGTCATTTTTTTTCTAATCTTAAAAGGCAGAAGTTTAGATGAGGTGACCTGACTGCAAGATTTGTGTAAAACAATGGCCCTATCAGTGTACAGTTGAATACTGTGTGACACCAGCAATACTTTTTTATGAGTGTAACATTGCACAGCCTTTTTTACTGTGCAACATAGGGGCTGTAATGTTGCACAGTAATCACTGTGCAACTTTGCAGCCCTCAAGCCATACAGTGTATTTATTGCTGCGCAATGTTTGCCTGCACAGAATGTCAGTGAAAAGATCATGTACAGTGGCCCCCTGCCTAATGGACTTAATTTGTGCAACGGATTAGTCCTTTGGGTGAAAATTCTGTTGGGCAAGTTCAATTTTGTCATAGCTTTACATGTTGAAAATCTTTAATGTGGTTTTAGTTCAAGGTTTCTAAAATGAGAGAGGCCAGAGATTTCTACCAGATGGGAAATGCAGAGTTTCTTTTAGATGGGAAGTGTAAAGTTCTTGCAAGAAGGAATATGAGAAGTTTCAAGGAGACACACCTTGAGTTTCTACAAGGAAGGGATATGCAAAGTTTCTACAAGAAGAGATATGTGAAGTTTCTACCAGAAGAGAGACCAGAAGTTTCTACAGTAAGAAGGGATATTAAGTTTCTACAAGAAGGGATTTGTGAAGTTTCTACAAGAAGGGATTTGTGATGTTCTTACACAAAGGGGCATGTGTAATTTCTACAAACAGAGATATGCTGAGCAGTTTCTACCAGAAGATAAGACTGAAGTTTCTACAAAATGGCATATCAAGTTTCTACAAGAAAGGATGATTTGTGAAATTTCTATCAGAAGAGAGGCCTGACGTTTATGCAACAGGAAAATCAGGAAAAAACTTGGAAACACAGTTATTCTTGAACAGAATCAACCCTGAGCTTCATATTTCTGTAACAAAATCAAGTAATCTCATTCCAACAAATTTTTTGTAATAATGAATTTTTTCTCTGGTCCCCAGCAGTTTGTTGTAACAAGATTTTACTGTAATACACTACAGTTTTCTATAAATAATTCTTCAGGTCAAGCTGGCAGCTTACCCAGTAATTTTTTTTTAATACATCAAGATGGAAAATTTTGCATTAAAAATCAATGAATATTGTTTTAGAATTTAAAAATAAAATGTGAATGATGATGGAAAGTTTTGCATTTCACAATTGCTTCTAAATTATGCTGAAAATTGTAGAGAGGATTTTCCTACTGATGAGCACACATGGAAACTTGTATTGAAAAAGTGTTCACTGGTGATGGAGCTGTTGTTAGACACCTGTAAAACGGTGAGTAGAAAAATGTGATTGAAAGATATCAAGAAACGGAATTTTGGTTCTTCCAACACATTTACAATACAGATCCCTCAAATACAGTAATTTCCAATACTGTAGAAACGTATCTGAATTATATTCAATTCTAAGAAGATTTTTCTTAAAAATGCGACTAGTTTTCATCCGCCTGCAATTTAAACTTGGAGGTTTTTTTTAGGACTTGAGGTTTAGAAAAATACACCAAGTGCTGGTTTCATTAACTTGTTGTTTTTAATTACCTGTATACAACTTCAAGAAGAACACGCAAAAACGGACAGGGATTTTCAATTAGCAACCCCCCCCCCCCCCCAACCCTTAAAAACCCAATTTTGAACTAGTTCGTAATCCTGTACTGCATACATTTCGGAAATACATTAAGTGCTTTTTTTACATTAGCAATTTCCCCCCCCCCCCCCAACCCTTAAAAACCCAATTTTGAACTAGTTTGTAATCCTGTACTGCATACATTTCGGAAATACATTAAGTGCTTTTTTTTTACAGACATTTTCAACATTTTTATTGCACCCAAAAGAAAACAGTCGTACAACGTGCAATATTTCAATCAACTATTGTACATCGCATTTCACTTCCCAGGTTCCTCACTAGAGGAGACACTTTCAGACCTCTTCAAGTTAAGCTAAACGAAAGGGACGCAGAAATATTCGATGAAGATTTTTCGCATTACGAAAACCAGCATTTTTTTTGTGGTGCTGGGGAAAGAATTAAAGGAGGATAAAATTGGTGATATTCTGGACATTAAACTGCTGGGTAACTGAGTTGACAGGATGCCGAACTTGGGAGACAAAGGTAAATTCGCCCGACACATTTTATTGCTCTTCTCCTTTCCGGGTCCGCACATTAAACACTTGAAGCCTCAAGAAATCCGAGTTATAGCGGTTTAAAGAGGAAGTCTCTCAGTTAGGAAGGTCTATTAAATCGTTCTTAATGGATTTCTAATATGAATTAAACAAAATTTGTCAGAGAATTTGCTCATTTGATGAGTCCAAATTTAGTTAAAATAAAGCTCCCGACTCCACCATATCCAAGACTGATACGTTCTCGTAATTTTTTTTTTTCGATGAATAGTCCAGAAAAAATGCGCAATGAACCTTATAATTTTTCGAGAAATTAATTACTGTGATTACTTTCGTCTCCACCTCACTCGTCAGATCTGGCTACTCGGAACTTTTTCTACGTCGTGAAGTCATCATTAAACCGAGTGGCGGTTTCGGAGGCACACAAAATCTAATTCCCAAAGGCAGCCACGTCTGAAAGGAGTTTTTAAAAGAAAAGTTTATGCAATGAATAATTAGTTTGAAAAGATAAATCTAAAGATATTAATGAATCATGACAAGATTTAGGGAGAACAACGCATATGCTTCTCTGAAAGATCCCTCTTTTCTCTCCCCACGATTTTTCAGATATTGCGGCAAAGATGAAAATAATTCGAACTACAGTACTGTATCCCTTGAACACATGACAAGTTATCCTTTGAAAGGACAAGAAAGGTCGTCAACCCGGGTCTGCGAACTATAGGCCACAAAACATCGACTTTGGCTAAGATACAACTTTGATGAAAACGCTATGTTATACCTTCATACAATACGTTACTGAACAGAAATCAGTTCAGCATCGATTGCATTCCTGCAGAGTATTACTCCAAGTTTTTCAATGGAATTCGAATACGATGGCCACGAACAATTTTTTGGCCAGCCTGTACAGAAGTTTTTCGGGGAAACATTAATTTGAAAAAGAATGGTCGAAAAGATTAATTCGGAAGTTTTCCCGTCCAAGCTACTCATGCCATTTGGCACAGACTTCACGGTAAAATTGCGGGAGAACAGTATGAAAAGAATCCGCTCCTTTTCTAAAACACAGATGGAAAGATTTTTCGAATATTCTCGCTCTCTCGAACGAAGCAGTCGGGAGAGAGAGAGAGAAAGATGAACATTCATTTTGCTAATGAAAATAAAAATCGCTCTTGAGGTCGTGCCACGAGGTCATCACTGAATCAAATAATGAAAACAAGCAAGAAAATCGACCCGGGGAAAAAATAAAGTTCCAAAGGAAAGAGATTTTTCTTTCATGTCCGAGCTTTGGACATTCCTTCCCAATTTACTGTCGCCAGGAAAATATTTTTTCAACAAACAATGGAAATGCTTTAAAAATCCGCGAAATAAAATTTCAGGGGACTCAAGGTTGTCCTGTTTTCGAATCGAAAAAGGATGATAAACAATACGCTTTCAAATGGCTCCGCCTTAATTGCCTCATAGAAATGCTGTTCTTCATGACGGCTTCTTCGACAAAACTGAACGCTGTCCAGACGGGCGACCATCTTTCAAAATAATGAATGCTACAACACATAGAATAAGGAAAATAAATGAATGAATGAACACACATGCAGACCTTGAAACAAAAACTTTGTTAACTCTCTCTCTCTCTCTCTCTCTCTCTCTCTCTCTTCCAAGGCGGTACGAGGGTGAACTTCTCCGGCTTGGGTTTCATTCCCTTCTCGCACTGTACTGTACTGTATACTGAACAGAATAACCATCCTTTCCCCTTGACGTTTTCCTCCTGTTTCAGGACTTATTTTTTCTGCAACCCCTTCTCTCTATCACATTTCTCTCACCCTCCATCCTTTTCTCAGTTTCCCGAAACAGCGTTATAAATAGAAGAGGCAGCGGGAGAAGAAGGAATGACTGGGAAGGGAACTCATTTTTTCTGCCTCCCGGTCATCCACGGCCTCTGCATATTCCTCGGGGGAAAAAGAACTGAAACTTGCAAGTGAACCCTGTGGGATCCGGAAAATTTTGTTTCGAAAGGTCGGAAACTTCAACAAACTCTCACAGCAAACGGGCAGGCAGGTTTTGCAGTAATTTCAAACCCCAGATGAAAATTGCACAACAAATTAATACCGTAGTTTCGACAGTTACTCAACTTTTCCCACGAAGATGTACTCTCAAGACAGAGGGATGTCCTCGGTAAAAGGTACCAAAAATCGTTTCAACTTTCATTCGAGAAATCACAGCACAGTACGCATCAAACTATAAATTGTAGTTAGAAAATCACTTCTCATTCAAGATTCCCCTCACTGATTCATCAAAATCTTTCATGAGAACCTTAAGTGCCTTTATATTTTCTTGAATGAATTCTCAAATTTTTCCACTCAGTCTAGTCGAGTTATACATTTATTGTATTCCCTCCCCACAATCAGTTAGTGTTTATCCAGAAAATTTTGAGACAGAAACACACTATTGTTTATTCTAGTGGTGCAGGTACCACAGCAAACTGCATTTCCTATTGTCACGTGTCAGGTTTGGCTCCATCAAAAAATTCCGTGGCTCGAGAATTTCACAGGCCTGAAAATATCGCAGGGTACGAAAATCCCGAGAGACAATTTACCCATAAAACAAACAAAAGAAACCTTCGTAAAAATATAAATTTTCGTCTTTTTAGGAATTAAAGTTGACGATGGTGTGTAAAAAAATTTATGAAAGAAGCATATATGCAAATAAATATACCAAAAAACACACGGGGAAAATCGCATAATTAACAAATTGTGGAATTGTGTCTTCGGGGCTTCTTTTGGACCATTTTGAATCACATTTCTCAAGAGCCTGAGAAAAATGTAACCTTCATATGGGGCTTTTGTCCCTGCATTGGGTCTGAATATATCCTGTGTACAGTACTTTTTTTTATTTAGATGTTTGTACAGTACTTATCAAGCCGCGGTATTTTCTCCTGCCCCCCATCATGTTGGTTGCTATGGCTTACGAATGCCCACGAATACAATCAGGTACACGGGACAATGTGAAATGCGTGGAAATTGAGATGCGCCATTTGTAACATACTTCACAATACATGCCTTCATCAAGTTCAACAGAACTCTACCAAGAAAGAATGTACACTAGCGCTGCTTGTACTGTAATGTACGTACTGCACAGAACTTGGCGCAGATGCCACTGTACATTATTATATTTTTATGGCGAGTCATTTGAATCTGCTTTTTTGGTTCCATCTGTGTGTGCGTGTGTATGTTGGCTTACCATGATTTCGCATTCTCCACACAGCTGCAGGGTGTGCTCGGGAAGCCCCAAAGCGCTTCTGGTGCATTTACTTGTGATGCATATACCATATGTTGAAAGAAAATGACGTGAGAAAATATCGTTCAGAAAAAAACTTCATTTTTTGGCACTTCAAAATTAAGTCATTTAAAAATGAATTGGTATTGTTTTCTCCACTTCCTGAAAAGCCTGACTCCAAGAATGTCGTCCAAAAGCCCTCCTCAGTCAAAAGCCCGCCCCCTTTTTTTGTTTTGAGCAAAGAACAGTCCCACCAAAAAGAGAACCTCCTGCTACCCCGTTGGATCGAGGAACGAACATTTTCAGCATTCAAACCCTGCTCAGCGTAACTATGGAGGGTTAAACGCATATACTGTACTGTACTGCGTCAAATTTTTTTTCACTTCGCGATTAATCCTCATATTTTTCTCAAATTACTCTTCAATGTCGCAACGCAAAACATTTTGCGCCTTAAACTCAGGATTCCTTTTTCGGGGCGGGACCGTTTCAACGGCTTTGATTGCGAATTGCCAATGGAAAACTGGTGATCTATTGACAAAGCTATTCAACCTCGCGGGACTTAATAGCCCTGTCAATGGAAAACTGTAAAATTGCTCCGTGTCCATTTCCTGCTCAGAAGACAACATTTTCAGGACCAATTCAGCCAAACGGCCCTTTTCTGGGCCACTAAACACTGTACTGTACTGCTATGAAACTCTCATACATGTTTTTTTTTAAAGCTTGCGGGGGGGGGGGGGCTTTTGTTTGGGTACCGACTCACAAGTCCAAAGTGACATTTTCAACAATAAAGCACGTTTAAGGAAACCAGCGCAAAGAAGCTCATAAATAGAATTTCAACGGATTATGCCATGGTACTCTGGCTGACATTAAAATTATCCACGCCAAGGGATGCTGATCTTTGAACAATTCTCAACCGATCAGAAGTCGGAAAAAGAATAATAGCCTAGTTCTTTCTCCAACATGCAACATCAACATAATATGCCCCATCAACATGGGAGTACAGTAGTGTACACGATATGCCAAGTGCATGACGGGATCAATGTCCTTGTTCACAGCACAAAATGCCTGACGGTGAAACAAATAAATAAAGTCAAGAGGATATAGAAGAGGGCAAGAGGGGAAAAGAGGCATAGTATTCCCACCAAGACAATTCGTCCATCTGCATTTCAAATAATCCGTTTTACTTCATCCACAGTCAAAAATATATAAAAATTCTAAGCCACCTGCGAAAAATAAAAGACTCCACCCCTACCATTTTCTTCACAAAAATACCCGCCAGCTCCACGTATCTATCAATTCTTCTACAGAAGGGCCCAAAGATAATCTCCCTAAGCTTTACGTTCCGTAGTAGCGTTTCCCACGAGGGAAAACACCAAGAAAATGAAACCCACTCAATACTCCCCCTTTCTTCCACAGCACTCTCTTCTCTGATAGTCCTATGAATTTACTCCGCAGAATATGCTCCAGGCTATTTGGATTACAGTCCGGTATATAGACTCCACAAAAGCTGGGTGGTCTGGCATCGGTGTGTGACTGAATATCTGCAGCGGTGGCCACACGGGCATTGTGCATCACATTCGAGTGTTATTGCACATCAAGAAAGGAAGGGCCATGCGATTTGCCTTGATTTGGCGCCATCTAGGACATCCATGAGACTGAGATTTGCGTGTTACACAGAGGGTAAAAAAAAAATTGAATCCATATTCTAGAACAAGTAAGCATCTGAAATTTGAAACTTATCGCGACATCGAAGTCACGCTCGAAAAAAAAAAACGAAAAATGTAATAAAAAAGTACGGCCATGATGTTCTTCAGAGAATTCATAAAAAAACCCCCCGAGACACTCCGTCTACAAGAAAAAATAATAGTTAAATGAAGTACTGTACAGATTGCAGAATTAATCCGATAAAAACCAAGAAGACGTCGGAATTTCTTCGGAGAAAATTGTAGCACGTTTTCAAAAGTTACGTGAAATTCACATGAAATACAGGACAAATCATTGAATTTCTCCGATAAAAATGACGGAAAAACTTCAGAATTTCTTAGCAACTCACCAAAATAACCAGACAGAATTATCTCCACCACAATGAAAACATTCATTTCATGATAATCCCTATTGTGATGTCACAAAAACGGACATAAGGCATTCATCTTTAAAGCCGGTAAAATCCTTAAAATACTGAGTGAATCCTCAGGTGTCCGGGTGCTACTCTGATACGCGGCCAACCTGGCACCAGCCACTCCTCTAGTACGCGGTAGACTCACAATATTGCCCACTCACACCGGGCTGCGGGTGACGATTGTAGAAATTCCGATAGAGTGAAGAAAATAGTGCAGAATAGCATAAAAAGTCTTCGTATTTCACTTTTATTCTTATACAGAATAACACCTTGCCATTTTTATGGTCGCAGGGTGTCCAAAATGTACTTTTAACATTTGAAAACGTCACAGCTGAAGAGCCACAATATTTTTTGAATTTCTCAATAATCAAGCTTTTCCACTGATCCCAAAAAGTTCGCTCCAACAAAATATACTGAAATGGAGAGGATCCACTTCGCATTTGAAAAAAATTTACGAATATGTTTGGCAGTCCAACGTCGGCCACTCCCTATATCAAATTACGAAGTGACGGGCCGATCATTGGAGTGACACTGCCAAGATTTCGGGTGCAGGAGAAAATCCCATGGGAGAAAAAATCCCGCGGCCAAAAAATTCCGTAGTTACGAAAATCCCGAAAAATGAATTTTCATATCAGAAAAACCTTGTTTGAAAACTACAGAAAGCAATGGTATTTGAACAATTCAAAATTATCGAAGAAGTCTAAATGCAGTTATACAGTGAAATTTCATTTTCAATCTTGATATTCAATATACTGCACAGTACATGATGTAGGAAATAAAATTAAAAAAATCTACAAAAAGTCCACAAATTTTCAACTCTACAAGATTTCCACCCAAATTAATGCAAGTTTATTACTTGAGAAGGGAAAAATGAGCTGTCAAAATCATTAGAAAAGTGCACAGTTTATATACAAAACAATGCAGGGATGAAGGCTCCAAATGAAGGCAACATCTTTCCCGGGCTTCCTTGCCTTTCTCTTGAAAAAGATGAGGAAGTGAAGGTGAGATTATTTTGAGAAAGGTAAATCCCTAAACCTCCCAAACCCTTGGAAGGAATTAAAACCCTTGCACTTTCATAATTTCATAATCCATCAGATTTTTATTCCTTCCTGACAGTTGGAAGGGTAACCCAGAGACATTATTACAATTTTGTTGTACTCATCGGGATTTCGTACCTACGCGATTTTTAGACCCTGCGAGATTTTCCGGCCTACGGGATTTTTGGCCTCACGGGATTTTCGGGCCGCGGGATTTTTTCTCCCACGGAATTTTCTCCTGCACCCATGTAGAATATCTGCTGAATTGAAATTTGTGTACAGTAGTTTGGAAGCAAGAATGGCTGGATGTACCGTCCGGAATTTTACGGTTCAATCAACTATGGACTACTTACGAACCAAAAACTTCAAAATTACCGGACAGATAAGTTTGAACTTTCAAAATTGCATCTTCTTCTGGGACATTAAAAAAAAAATTTTCAATGCAACCATTCAAGTGGAAATCACTGCGGCGGCAATCTTCTCTGCAGCACTTGATTCAATGAAGCAAACTAGCAGTCATTCATTAAACAAAATCTGAAAACCTGTGCATTTGTTCATCCGCATTTGACCACACGGTTTTTAAGAATTCTTATTACTGGACAACCATACCAAAGAATGATCATGCTCAAAAACAATTTTCTTGGGTGGTAGAGTGAGTCACTCTCCATAATCATCATCAATCATGGGAGACAAGCTGGATCAACCCTCTTAAGAAAGGAATCACAGCTGTCTGCACTGAACAATCATAGCATTGTTGGGAGTAAGAGGCGGATAAAACAAGCAAAAAAATATATTGGACTTTTTTCTTTTGAAAAATGTCCATAGAGGCTGATTATGCTTTCATCACCGAACCCATCGCCATGAAACCACTGAAAAATGAAATTCAGTAGGAGGGTTCCTCTGCCTTAGGTTTCTTCAACAGTAATTGTGGAGGAATGAAGATTGTCTGAATGATCTCCGGGATTAACTCGCCCCATTCTACTCACTAATGCCAGTCCCGCTTCGAAGCATGGGGAAGAAGCAGAGAATGAACCCCTTTCATATTTCGCCTCCATTCTTTCTTTACAACAGTGACCTACCCAAGTTTCAAGAAGACGTAACAAAAAATACAAAAACAAGGCACTCCGTTCCCACCGAGCCATTCAGCCCTGACACCCGGTTTCCCGCGCGAATGAGAGTATGCATCAGAAAAAGAAAAGCCATGTCCATAGAGGCTTAGAGACAGATGAAACGAACGTAGGACAGAGAACATATGAAAGAGACGAAGCAGCAATCCCTCCCTCCAAAGCCTGTGTCCTGTACGGTATCTCTCTGCGGACGTTAACCTCAATAGATGACGCTCTCCCATACAGCCCCTCACTGCGGAAAGATATCTTACACAGGGAGGGAGAGGGAGTCCCTTCACAGTTAGTGGCCAGGAGGACTAAGAACATCTGGCCTCCCAGTGATTCCTCGTCCCTGTCTGCAAGGGACAGCGGACGGAATAAAATGAGAGCCTATGACGCAAAACTTCCACGGCATTCCCTCTCCTTACTGTCTGTTAGCATCGCTGTCCCGCACACCGGGAGTTTTATTTACTGTACTGTACTGTATTTTGCAGGCTTTGGCGCCTGGGCCATAGGTGAGGGTTTTGTTACTGCTGAGTTTTGAGGGGTGAGGGGGAGCCAGTGCACCCGTACCCCATACACCAGATAAAACACAAAACAAATACTATACAATACTATACAGTAGCCTTGGAGGAAATAGCACCCCAATCAAAACACTGTAATACCCCTGCCTATACATCACACCAACACATGTGGTTTCTTAACCACAAGTTTGTCTAATGCTGGCATAAAACTTCAATTGAGTGGACAGGGATACAGACAAATTGTGACAGACAGCTCGAGACTGGACAAATTGAGTGAAAATTTGAGACAGGGAGAATATTAGACAGTGACAATTTGAGACAGTCCTAAAGTCAGTCTGCACATACAAGTTCTTTTTTACACTCCATTTTCTGGTTTTCATAAGATTCTCCGTGAATCTTGGGGATTAATATATTTTATATTGGAGAATTTCATATTCTTTGTTATAAATATTCCCTTATAGTACTGTTGAGCTTTAGATTTTTTTCTATACAAGGTGTTATGTACATAAATTTGTGTAATTTTTCTTAATCATGAGAGAATATTTTGCACAGTTAACCTCTGCCAATATTCATAAAAAGGAACAATGTTCTGATGTTTTTATATATAAGGTGTGCCAAAAAAGTGAACCGATTTTTGAATTAGGATATCTCCTTTAAAAATTAAGCTACAACAATGAAAAAACCAACGGAGGCCGTATTCAATTATTTTTCAAATGGTTTTTTTGTCCAATAGTTCGAAGTGTCATCGAACATTCACAAAAACCATTTGAATGAAAATTTTAAAAGTTGTCACGCAACTCCTCCCACCAAGCTGCAGTCTGGAAACCTCCCAAAAATTACCTTGAAATTAGGAAAACCGACATCAGTGTACCAGAAACAAAATCCAAGATAAATACAGACAGGAAAATAAATAACCCCATAAAAACCCACCCAGGCACAAACCAGCAGGTAACACAAAAATCATCCATGACCATGCACACAAAAACCCAGGACGCAGGAAATCATGCCACCAGACAACCAACCAATTAGATCACTGAACATTCATCGGAAGATTAGCCAGAAAAATGACACCTGGGTGGACAAAGAATACTGTACCTAAAACTCCTGCCGTGGTCCACAGAGAAAAAAAAATTTCCTCACTGGGAGCACTGTAATATCCCTCTCATCAACTTTTTTCTCTCACTCCTACCTTTTCTTGTGAATTTTGAGAATGTGTGCACACTGTGGAAGATATAATTGATTTGCACGTTACATTTGTGCACTTCATATCTCCATGAAAACAGCCCTGGAGATCAAGAGCTAGTGAAACTCCAATGCAAATTCACAAACGCACCTACCATAATGCAAAAGCACAAACACAACAAAAAAGTTATTGCATGACAACTTTTTTTAAACATTTTCATTCAAATGGTTTTGTGTTTGATGACACTCGGGACTACAGAACAAATAACCATTTGAAAGAGAATTGAATAAGGCCTCATTTGGTGTTTTTTCCATTGATGTAGCTTACTTTTCAACAGATATCATAATTCAAATATTGGTTCACTATTTTTTGCCGACCCTGCATGTATTAGAGTGTATTACGGTACATTGAATCAAGGGGAATGAAAGCAAGGAAATGCTTATTTCTAAAATAGTCCGTCATTGTCTCAAAATGTTGTCTGTCTCAAAATTGTCCTTGCCTCCAAAAGGGTCTGTCTCAAATTGGACGTGTCTTGAGTTTTCCCTGTCTCCAAAAGTCTGTCTCAATTTGTCCTAGATCTTAGTGGACTGGTCCATCTTCAAGATTCAAAAAAGAGCAATGAAATATATGAAAAAATTCAGTAGGTAGCTCAACCACACATTTGAAGAACCCCTCTCTGGAGGTGAAGTGTTGCATTCTTGGTGAAAATAGTAATAGTAGTATACATCAGTACAATACACTCCAACAATGTATTCAATTTAAAACTTGAACAGACACATGTCCATGCAAATTTTCCAATTTTGACATCCTCTTTCTCTCTCTGGTAAACAGTAACATAAATGAAGTGAACAAACCAGAATCAACTTTCACAATTCAGGCAGTAATTCTTGTATTCATTCATTGAACAAGCAAGTTTGCTCCCACCCACAAACCTACAAAAATGAACTTATGCAAAATAATCTCTTGAGATTTGGTGATAAAAGTACAGTACTGCAATGTTAAAAAACACTCAGGAAAAATTTACAGAATTAGAAAGCAGACCAGCAATGGCCAACACATTGTAAAATGGAAAATAGGCAGACATATAATTTACAAAAACCAATGCATTCTTCATCTTTTTCCCTCATCAAGTTGCTAATGCGGGGGGGGGGGGGGGGGTAATCACAGGAAAACATAATTGGTAATACTCTGGGCATTAAATTGCTTCTTGAATGAGTTGACAGGATGATGCTGAACTTGGAGGCAGGGATTCATTTGCCTGATTGGTCTTTCACTTCCTTTAAATTCATATGAAGTTAATTTTTCATAGCTTTTCTCCTGTGTGCGTGAATAAAATGATGGCCAAAAGGTCCCCAGAAAATTTGATTCATTAAAGTTTATGGGGAAAGCCTTTGAGTTGAAGAGATTTTCAATGCCTCATTTTTAAGGGAATTCAGAAGGGACTAGAGACTAGTGAATAATGTTCATGGGGAGGAATTTGACTTAGAGAGGTTTGAGTTATTGAGGTTCAACTGCAGCAAGGAACATTTAAACATAACATGCCAGAACAAATTCACAGGAGTAGGACTCGTAATTAGATCTAGTATATGTGCAGCAAATTCACCAGATAACAGGTGGTCCTGCAAATATTGTCAGCATTTCTGTATCTTCTGGTCATCCAACTTCTTCAGGTCGACAAAACGTTTGCACCCAGTAAAAATACTAAAATTACCCATTATTTTCCCTTCTTTGCAGTATTGTACAAGTTTTGCATTCTACTCACTTGTACATATACTGTACATGTGAGTAATTGAATGACAAATAAATTTCAAGTGGACAGCTTTTCAGTTCTCAGTTATACATTGGAATACTTGACTGTAGTAACATAAATTTTCAAATCTGAACTCAATCATACATTTAGATTTCGGCAAACCGAGGTTTTGGAAGATTCATTGGAGGTCCCCAACTTCCTCTTCTTGAACAGGATTCCAACAAGTATCAGGAAAAATTATGCTGGAGAGGGAACAGACCACCAGTTGTTCCCCTACAATTTTCCTTCCACATCCGCGACCAGATGACAGCAAATAAAAATCTCCTTCCCTCTCCTACAGGAAGACTCTCCCAGTTGATTCTCTTTCCCTTCAGAAAGAAACTAGCGAATAAAAGACAGAGGAAGCAAAAATGGCTCTGCCCAACAAACACATTCATCCTCCTCTCTTTCCAACTACACATAATAATGAAAATATAAAAAACCATGAGCTGCATTCCCTCCCTTTCCAGGCGCGGTACGGTATCTATACTGTACGGACATTAACCTCAATAACCGCCCTCTCTCCCAACACACGCACATACCCTCCCGAGAGGAAGACGGCCAAAGCTCGAACCACAGTGAGGGAGTACGGGTTTAACAAAGGTAAGAGGGACCATCTATCCGCAAGCCTCCGCGACTGTCTGAACGGACAGGAACGACATGAACGTATGCAGGATGCTCAACATGTGGACTGCAGTACATGGGACTTCGAACTATCTCGGATCAATGAAGGGACATTTGAAATACAGTAGATACTGCACGAAGAATCTGATAATAAATATAAATGTAATCCAACAACTATCCAAGAACAAAGGACCAACAGCCGCATAAAGACAAACTATGTAATACAGTACATACATTACTGTATATGTATTTTTGTTGAAGGAATACTGTCTTATTCATCGACTTGGATCGACAGTATAAAGAATACGGCATTGTATATTTGAGGGAAACCGAAGCTCGAAGCATTGCAACTTGAATGAAACGTTAAAATTATGTAATTTAAAAGTAACATCCAGCAGATCGAATTGCATTTGTGAACAGGTCTGTGAACAATTTTTCAACCGAAATAATTAATGTACAATACACTTTCTTCAGTGCAAAATTGGCGTTGAACTCCGGATGTGGTTTACATTCAATGAAGCATTATGCAGTACTGTAATCATACATGCATCTTGTATATCTTAGATTCTCGGTTGAAGTAGATCACTGCTTTTGCTCAACACAATGACTAGAAAAAATATTACACTTGATTGATCACACCCTCACCACAATATTTAGTTTTATTACCCGCTATGACCTTGATGATGCCCTTAGAAAAAAGAACCACGCCGGGACATTAACTTATGCAGAATACGTGGCTGTCTTGGAAGTCACCACTGAGCAAGAAAAATATTTCATGCCAACAGCTGCAAAAATTATCGGCCTTCAATGGTCCAATCATGCAACGATCAACAGGGAAAGCGATGCACTTGAGCAAAAAACTCGAATGTCGGGCCAATGTGAAAAAAAAAACAAGTACTGTACAGAAGTTATATGTGCCAAATGTTTCTCTCAAACATTAGAAAAGGGCAAATTATCCTTTCTCATACTTATTATGCTGTATATGGGTACACTCTTAGTACCACTTGCTAAAATCTAAATATCCTACGCATTTTGAAATCTGACAAAGAACTTCACGGTAAATTGTGTCCAAAAGGTTGACAATGGCAATTTTTCACCAGAGGCGGAGAACATCCAGCCGCTAGGTCACTAGAAAAGGTGAAATGGTTACTTTTCCAAGGGACATAAAACTATACCCCACTGAAATTTTTTAATAGTTGAACATAGGGCGCTCCAAAATCGACTTGTGTTCCTCGTTCAAATGTCGTCACAGAACTAACGCACTCACCCACACCTCAAGCACCACCGCAGAGTTTTTGGCTACTGTATTTCTGACATAAAGTAGAGGAAGACCCTATGCATTCTTCTGATAATTGCTTTTTTCTTTTCTGATAACACATTCAAGTATGTTGCCATGATGCTTTTATTTTTCACTGAAATTCTCGAAGCATTGCATCCGCCATGACTCAGGAATTTTGTTGGAAAAAAATTTGCTACGAAGGTATCTGTTTCAACAAATTTTATCCTAGAGGAAACTTCATCCCCATGCATGGCAAATTTACAACATCCTTGACCTATTGTTGAGGCGTCTCTCACAAAAGCTCCAATTCCAGAGTAAATAAAACACCTTAGAAAACCGCGGACGTCAATCGCCGCCGAAGTGTGGTGAAAGAAAAAATTCTAAACTCACCAAGATTAGAAAGTCGAGGTTTCAAGATTCACTCAAGTTTCACAGTCACTTATTCTCAACATCCTGCGAAGAAAAAGAGGGCGTATAAATCGTCATGCAGAAAATTCTTCGGAAATCCAATGAAATCTCCAACAGTACCAAGCCCCACAACATTTTAACCATTCGCTAACCGCTAAGAAATAGAAGTAACAAACAGAAATAGGTTAGGCCGAAAAACATAAGGAATTCCACTTCGAGGCCGATTTATTCGCATGAGGGAACGAACATTCTGTCCCAGATCTGAACTCCACATCACGAAGTCATTCCGATTTCACAGCACAGGATCAGCACAGGTCAGTAGGAATCTTTCAGCTTAACCATTTCGCTCTTCTATCAATGATCCTTCCACAACAGAAAATAAATCAAACTTTGTAATCGCCACGAAATCAACCGTACGATTCGACATCGTGAAAAGACACATCCAACTTCACAACGAACGAAAAGTAAGTATTTATTATTAAAACACGTGATCCATAAAAAGTCCGGTTCCCACTAAAAATAAAATGACTTCCACATGAACAAATAAGGATCAAATAAAAAATACGCCTTTGCACGAGAACAGGACTCAGTGGGAGTGGTTTCCAATGGTATGGAGTGCCTGACTTCAATGATTAAATTCTGCACGTTTAATCCACAGGCGATTAAAAAAAAAAGCCCTCGCCGTGCGATGCATGTCTCACCAACGAACCGTTAATAAGTTAATTCTCAATGCATACGATCGTAAAACAGCGCTCAGGCTTAAATAAAACAGAAGAGCGAATAATTAAATTCCGATCAATATCTCGCGAAGACGAAATGTACAATCCCAAAAACTAGTAGTCGATGGTCTTGATAAACTCCACAGCAGATGCGAACTGGGTCCACCAATACTCTTCCTCTCCGCTTACCAAAATTCCACCGCTGAAGCTATTGACGTATTGGATTGTTGACAATAGGTGCCTCGGGTTAGCCTGAGTGAAAGTAAAATCATTGAATAACACACAATAGGCCGAACCTTGATTTCAAGCAATAATGTAATTTAAGGGGTAACCCAAAAACCCAAAGACCGTAACAAATTTGGAATTCCGGATAGAAAAGTTACAGAGAACACAAGCTCAAAACAACGATTACGTTCGTTCTGCTAAGAATAAAAACGAACTTTAACTTGGAAAATTTAAATTAAAAAAAAAGTCGGAATACGAAAACACTCTGAAGAACATGAAATCATTCAGGACAGATTCTCATGGACGCATTTGCTAAGAACCTCGCAAGCATTATGATAACTTCAGAAGACTCTCAACAATTTTATCTGCATAACGAATTTTTTGCTGGTTCGCTGAGTTCGTTTGTAGAGAGAGTCCATCTGTACTGTAATAAAGATTGAAATATGAGAAAAATATTCAAGCTCAAAAAGAAATTACTGAAATGCAATTCGATCATTTTACATTCTGATGTCATTTCCATTTCAAATGTGGTCCATAATTATCATGTCCATCCAAGTTCCTGGAAACATAATTTTAGACGCTGCATTCGTAAACAAAAGACTGTATTGACACAATCTTTGAACGAGGATAAGCTTAAATATAGAATTCAATAAAATAGCAGTCATACTCACTTTTATCAAAACATACACGAGAACAGGAATAAAGTCGTCAGCCGAATGAGCTTTCTCATCGGCGATAGACAATAATGTCATGATGGTCTTGGCGCATCGACATACGCAATTGATCTTGTCTCTCGGCGCTTTGTACGCGTTGATCGTTGCGATTTCGGCCTGAGCAGAGGCCCACGGACACTCCAGATGATACACCTGATGAGGAAGAAAAATCTATTGCGCCTGTTCTCGGATTTCATTCCAACTACACACTGCTTAAAAATTTGCCACTCAATACCGGAAGCTGGATCAAGCTGAAACTTCCCTGTTCTCATTAAAAACTGATGAATTATTAAAGAGTTATATTATTGAAAATGGCCCCACATTTTCCATGAGCAGATTGACGAAATAAGTCACCCATTGCCTGAAAAATTGGATAGGGTTCACATCCGGCCTAGAATAGGGTCATGCTTTTATGTAAACGGGAAATCCGCCTTGAAGTCCTGCGGCTCGACGAAATGTAATCGGAACTCTAATCCAATACTTTCCCAAGAAAGCATTACGAACCTTGGGGATACGGAGTGCCTTGTGATTTGGAGTAATGATCTTGGACAGTTTCGCCATATGATCGTGCAGAACCTGATCACGCAAAATATCGCCATCGCCGTTGGGGTACATGGCCAATACATAAATTTGGCTCATCACGGCTCTCTCCAGCGCCATAGACCCCAAATGACGTTGTTCATCGTTCGCAGCTGCCCATTGAACATCCTTGTCCAAAGCAGCATTTGTTTTTTCGAGGAACTGCTTCACGAGCTCCGACTTCTCGTCGGAAGCATTCAGTCGAGCAAATTCCTTGCGAAATTCGGTAACACTCGCTTCGCATTTTTCCAAAAACGAAGACGCGCACATCGACACCAAGAAAGTGCTGCACACGTCCTTGTCCTTCTCAACGCGATTTAGGAGACGTTCCAGGAAGGAGAGCGCCGAAAGCAACCCTTGTCGACTGCGTATAAGATATGCGATGTAAGGCGTTCGTTTCTTGTAGTCCTCTTTCAGGGCGCGGAACAGCCGGACGCAACCAACAGCATCCAGCGTTGAGATGCAACGCAGAGCTTCGTGTATCTGAGCACCAAGAAATCGGTCCCCGACGTTGATAGCTTCTGCCAACTGAAGCTGCAAAAGCCCTCTGAGCTCGTTGTCATCACTTCCTCGCTTTCGCTCACAACCGTTCTACAGGAATTCAGAAACTAATTTTACCGATGTAAACTTTGATTTACAAATTCAGTGCTCATCTGGTTCACGATATCGAATTTCTCGATGAACCAGGAGGTTTCCTTAGAAATAAAATTGTAATCCTCCCCAAAATTTAGGCCCTGAAATCAAAATCATAACAAATTTTATTTGGAAAGCAATCCAGAATAAAGATTTAGAATCGGGCCATTTGTTCAACAGGCACGTTCAGCTCAAACCGTTCGGTTTCAGCTAGAATTCAGCATTTCGTTGTTGTTTCGAAAAAAAAAAAACCTTGCACTTCATCTAATAGAAGGAACCTGAGAAATTTAGCTCTCGCTCCGGATAAGCGCCGAGGAGTTCACTCGCGTGAAACACGCCTACTATCTTAAAACGTACTGTACATCCTTTTTTCGCTGAAGTATAGCTCAATTTTTTTTATATACTGTATCTAAAAACTGGTTGAAGAAACGCAACTCATTTTTTCAAGTATGGGGGAAAAAGGCGTGGATGGCTCACGTTTGAATACGGCAGACACGCAATATTAAACGAGACACAATTCATTCAGGAAAAACGACGATGGTTGGACTCACGGCTAGAGAATTCCTTGGCCTGTCGCCGAAAGGCGCGTGAGGGAATATCTGGAAGTCGGCAGTTGACAAGACTAGTCGCAGCTTTCGTTTGGCGTCCTCAAACGATAATTTCGCGTCTTGCCCATCATCAGATTTAACGGAGTCGACAGTCATCAATTCCGCGACTTCTTCATCTTCCACGGAAGCCTCAACATTTCCCAATACAATACCGTGACTAGGCGACGCGGAAACCGAACCGGATTGATGTGAGTTAGTGGAAGAGTCGGGCAGATCACCCCGTCCGGACTTCTTCCTGTACTTGGCAAGGATGTCGTCACTGGATTCCGCTGGTCGTCCGGGATCCGAGGAATACTCCGATGCTCCTCGTCGCGGTGATAACCCGCTTGAGGACCCGGCAAAATCCTCGTGCGGATTTCCAAAAACCGGGATCCCAGGGGACGCGTCATTGCTGCCGCCTCGAGCCGGTTTCCGGCTACGCCCTCGAAACGGAAGCCGGAAACCCCCTTTGAAGAAACCGCGTTTCGAGGATTTACCCATCCCTGATTCATCCAAGCCGATTCCACTCCCGTCCTAAAACGCAAGAAGTAAACTTCACCTGGAGAAATGTCATGGGATGAGACTACGAAAAAAAAAGCTTATTAAAAGTTGGTTAGTTATAGCTGAAACTGGCTCCCGCACAACTTCGCAACTACGAACTACTTCTCCAACCTTAAAAGAAAACCAAAATCTATCTAGCCTTCCTTAGAAGGATGAATTAGTTTCGCGCGCAGTTCATAAATGAATCTGTCGACAATTGTCTAGATGACTACTGTATATTGTTAATTCGTTCGTTTTACTTCCAAATTTCTCCCAATCCCATGAAACACATTCCTCAGTTATTCTAATCCAAGAATTAACGCATTCCCTAATGGGGAAGGCGATGCAAAAGATTCAGGAAGGATCTTGACTCTGATTTCATGCTCAGGTGAAAGGGTTGATGCACAGTCGACGATTTTTCTTCAGAGTCAACAAAATAATTGAGGGTGGTGTACGGAGACAATTTTTGAAGACAGAAAGTGATTCAGTGAATTCTTCAAATTTAGTTATATCTACGAATTGATTTTATCTTCCATGAAGAACTTCGCCCACGACAGAAATGAGATATCTCTCCTACTTCCAATAAGGGTAGACAGATGGTACACATGCATGCAGAAGCGCTGCGAAAGCAGCTTCGAAGGGCAAAAAAAGCTTACTCGGTTCGCCGAGTTGTCAAAAGAAATCGATTTTGCAATTTTGTTCCCGTCGACAGAAACATTTGCTGGAGCAGCCGAAGCTAGATTCCCTTCCACCTCTGCGGCAATGGCATCTGAGCTGCTCACTTCACCCTGCTAAATAACCCAAGAAAAGGGTTCTCTATTGCGGGCTCTCGAGAAGGAAAAGCTGTGGCACTAATATGCCGAAAATCTTCGAAAAAAAAAAACAAGTCTAACCAGATGCTCTTTTGTTCCAAGTTCATCAACATCCATTGCCTCGTGTGAATCAGATCCGGAGGATCCAGATCCCAACGCCGCAACGACCGAACCCCCACCGTTCCGAAGGGAGTCAGCATCTTCTCTGAACGACATTGAGAGAGACTCAACTCCGCCGACGGCGCCATCAACAACAACGCCAACAGAAGCGATTCCAGCGCCACCATTTACAGTTATCACAGGATTTCCACAAGAATTTTTCACTGAAATACAATAAAGAGACTTGAATGCAGTGCTCCAATCCTTCACTCGTTCGATGCCTCCGCCCCGGAGCTTAAAATCAAACCTGAGGGTTGTGCCTTTTGCGCTAACATTGAGGTTGAAGACCCGACACGGTCCTCTTGGGTGGCACGACGGCCCATATCCGTGGCCATTTGAAGACCGAACTCATCGGCGAAACGAACCACGGCCTCAGACCTTGCCCCGAGGGAAGTCGACGAAGATCCGATCGCCGGAACCACGTCTAAGTCCAAGTTAGCATCGAGGAAAGAGGAAACGCCGCCTTGCCGAAGAGCAGATGAAGAAGATGACACACTCGACGTTACGCTAACCGTTGACCCCTGACGAAATCGCTGGAAAGCTGACGACTGCGGCCATTGCTCAATCGGGCTTCGATTACCTGCCGAATGGATACGGAAAATAAATGCACACTTCAATTGAAGCATCAAGATAATGTAAAAATACGAATGCAGAAGTTCATGATTCACGACATATTAAAAAATAATTTCTTTAATGCATCACAATATACCGTGTTCGAGATATGGAAACAATGATCAGCCACATTTCGTCTTGAATTTCTCACGATAAAGATCGTTTGTTTTTTTCAGTCATAGCTGACAATGTACGCAACAAATGTATCCACCCTTCTCATCAGCAGGAAAACATAAAAATACAACTTCTTCCTGCCGTCGCACGTTTACTTCAGAATCGAAGAAATTTTTCGTGATTTTTACGATCGATGGCGATGATGTTTATCTTCAGAACCCAAGCCTTAAATTGCACGGTACCAGGTAAAAAAACAACTTGAGTTGTCTATGAAATATTTCTTTCTGTTCCAAACAATTCGTTACGAGAGGACAATCGAAGAATTCATCTTCTTTTGGATTCGATGACTCGCACGCAAATGGTTAGGAATTACGTCACGCTTCAACAGGTTCGATAGATGATGCCGCCGGTATCCATTGAAAATTAACGAAAATTAAAAATTTCGAATTTTCTCACCACGACTGTCGGAAGAAACGGCATTCTCAAGCTGAATATCTACTTCAATCTCGGACCGCGCCGTATCATCAGATCTGGGAGAAAAAAGAAAATTCAATCTTCGTCGATGTTAGTTGAAGATGGATCATCAATATCAACCTCGCAACACTGTACGAATCATCGGTATCAATTTCAGTAAGCCTCTCTGAGTCTGACGCCAACACATCCGTGCTCCAAGCCTCAGACGCTCCATCGATTGATTCTGGGACGTCCAACAACGGGTTCGCCTAATGCGGTAGGTACAAATTAGCAACTCCGATCAAACGAATTCAGGTACAGTATTTCAAAAAACCAAATAGAGCCCGTCTCAAAAATTAAGCATAACAAAAACTCAAATCACCCTCGGAACTCCGTGCGGTCCTATTGGCCCAAAATCTCTTGTCGGGTCTTGTCCAACGGAAAGCATCGCTGGAAGACCGCTAGAAGCAGCAAAGGGAACACCCATAACATGATTCGGCAACGCTGCCGGGGGCAATTGTCCATCCGGGATAGTTTCCGAATCGCTGGCCAAAACGTCCGTGCTCCAAGTATCAGAGACCAAAGAAACAGTCTCATCTCCTTGAATAAGAGACGGGCAAACAAAAGAAATTCATTAAAAGAGGGGCTTCAAAGGTAATATTTTCCAATATTTCAATACCTTCAAGGAAAGGCGGCCTCGGCCGTTGACCGTCCAGCAAAGACGGAAATTCGAATTTTCCGAATTTGTCTTGGATGTCTTCTCGACTTTGCTGTTTGCCGCCCATCATATTAGTCTGATTACCCGGTTGTCCTGGAACTGGGTTAGACATTCTGCCACTTCCTGGACGGGGCAATCGCAAATCGCTGAAGTTCAATCCTCCCTGACGACCAAGCCCAAGTCCAGGCTGACGTTCTGACGGATCTCCTTCATCCTCGGCCGACGGACCAACATTTCGCGCAGATCTGTTGTCAGGTCCGACACCATCGTCTCCTTCTGTTACTTGCGACGACGGCGTGTCACGACCTACCGAATTTTCAGCGTAGAATAAGCATTATGGCATTCAAAATTACGAATGATTATACAGTACAGGTACAAACAATTTTGGCATGAACTCTTACGAAGAGAATTTTTGTTTCATCAATCTGACTCCACCGAAAATAATTGAGCCAATTCCAGGGAAAATACTTCTATCGGAACCCAAAACTTCTGTTTTATTTTATATTTTATACTCCCAACTATATATTACACACACAAATGTAAAAATAAACAGTAATACAGTATCACAATTGTAAACGAAGAACAGCACAGGAACCTTTCTTCAAATTCAACATGTACAGTATTCAGATAAATGAACTTTAAGAATCCATTTCACATGCTTGAGCATTCGGACATCATCAAATTTTGAGATGATCGTATCTAAGCGAAAAAAAATTGTGATGAAACGCGATTTTACACTACATTCTTGTGCACTTCGAAATTCATGAATACTTTACCGGAAACATTGGGAGTTCCTCGTCCAGAAACATTGGCAGAAACCATATCTGACAAATTGTCGTAATTAATTTGATCTTCGGCGTTGTCATCCATTTCCAAAGACGAGGAAACGGAATGGTTGCTGGCAGCTTCAGATATAGCTTCAAGATTATCGCTCGTATTCCCAATCGAACCGTCATCCTGATGAATAATTTTTTTGATAAATGCATCAAACGGCCGAGAAAAAATGCGAACCTGAGACAGAGAAAATCGCGTTCTTTTTTCCAGAACCTCGTGGGATCCACCAGCGATGCCACTTGCTCCTCCACTGGCGAGACTTTCCTTTTCGTCTTCCTGGCTTTGCAAAGATGATTCTGACGGCAAAGCATTCCCTATCCTACCGTGATGTAACTGTTTATGTCGGATTCTCCTGCCTTCGACGTTATGTTCTTCTAGCGTAAGAAACTGGAACGAAAAAAGCATGAAAAGAAGTCATGATACCTCAAGCACTACGCATATCATAAGGAGAAGAATGACAGGTGAAATTTTCGAAAAAAAAAAAAAAAAGTAGGAAACGATGCACGTATACATGAGAAGGTACGTGTAAATTTATTAGCAAACCGGAACTCCGCGAAGAAACCGACCTTTTGTTCATTCAACATTCCAGGACATTCCGGAGAGTTCTGCTGAATCCGAACGACAAGAACATCAATGGATGGGGTAGCTCCTGAATGATCCATCGAATCATCTATAGAATCATGAAAGCCGCCAGCTGTGACTTTCTTCTTCACCTTTGATACTACAATATTAAAAACAGCTAAAATCCAACGTCGACGTTTGATCGCACGAAAATTTGATGATACCTTTCTGTATCAAATTTTTCCTCAGGGCAGCTCCGAACAAGCCTTGCGCATGTTCACCGTTGTTGAGAGAATTTTGTGAGCCAGACGCGCTCCCGGACACGGAAGCATGACCAGAATTATCTTCTTCCTTCGGTGTAGGCAACGCGTTCAAAAGCGAATCCAAAGCTTTGGTATCCAAATCTTCACACGAAGTGCGCCTCACACGACACGCGAAATTGACTAAAAAGTGCAGCTCTGGTTCCGTGATGAGCACCGCATTCCTGGCAATTCCGTCGAAGTGCGAAAACATTCCTCCGTTGCCGGCTGTCTCATCCATTGGCCCATTCAAAACCATATCGAGAAAAGGGGTCATCACACCCTGTTGTAAAAAATGAATTTAAAAAACCGTAGGTAGAATATGGAATTTGTTTTCGTTCAACTGACCTTAGGAAATTTTGCGTACAGATCGGCTTGCCGGGGATCAGTCTTTTCGTCCCATCGTCTCATCGCGAGAACTTGCAGGATCTGAGCGACTTGCATCAAATTATGCCTAGCCACAGGAGTGATGTGAGCGTCAGCAGCGATCCCGTAAGGTTCGGGATTGATGATTGCCGGGCAAATGAAGAACGAGAAGACCAAATCAACGCAAACAGAATCGACTTCCGTCGTTGGTCTCGGCGCGAGTACGTCACTTCCTAGATTAGCTCTGTGCGTCGACGTGGATAACATTTGATACACTTGACGCAACACCCACGAAAGACAACTCGGGAAGCAGTATGAGCTCCCTTTGATTCCATCGATGAAACGCGATGTCAAGGACGCCAATTTTTCCACGACTTGCTGCCGATGCTTCTTCATCGACGTTGCGTATTCAGAAGAATCATCACTACCAAACTTTTCCGCCTTTTCCTGCGGCGTGTACCTTTCGAGATTCTCCAACGGATCAGCATCCAAATACTCTTCATCCTCCATCAAAAGTTCGATGATTGGGTCATGCAATGCCGCAGTTAGGAACAATTTCGCTTGAAACAGTCCCTCACTCAAAGCTTTGTAAATGCGAGAAAACGCGCAACTTTCCCTTCGAAGCAGCCGACAAGGATCCTCGGCACCAGTCAATTGCGTTTCCATCAGATGTTTCAACAACTGCAAGGCGTAATCTTCGTCTTGCCGCAAAATGCAATTCCCATACAAGGAGCACATTACGATCGCTGAAATTTCATGCAACTCATCGCCAGGGTGACCACTTTTCTCTGCATTCGCCAATAACGCAGCCAAGGCTTGAGGATTCTCGCGGAGATATTGCAGAAATTCGCCATAGGACGCTTCATGGTGACCAAGTACCTTGTAAGAATCAACGAAATTCACAGCATCCAGAATGGCTGCTTTTCTACAGCAATCTCCAGGTGTGCTATCCAAACGAGCGCGAATAAGGGAATCCAGATTCGTTCGTTGCTGTCTCGAGATCCACGAAACATGCGTGAGTTTCTCCACTGTTTTCATGACGCGCTCATTCAGGTCTTGAAGCTGCTGTTTTTCAGAGGCTACGAAGAGGCGTTCTTGCCTCAATCGCTTGGCTAAATCCAATATTTCCGTCTTCATTTTGCTCTCGTCTGAGGAAAACAACATGTCAAAAAGATCAAAACGAGACCGTACGTCCAGGGTTACTCAAAAATTACCTGTGGCTGTGGAACCTTGCTTGCAAATCGAACCGATCAACCCGGCTCAAAAAAACGATTAAAAGAATAACTTCATTCTTCAAGACCGGACCAATTAATGAGGCCGCGAATAATCGCAATCTTTCATTCAAAACAATTCCGCACAACTGAAATGCAATAAAAAAAAAATTAAGCTGGAATGTGGACAGGGAAAATCTTGGAAATAAAACTTGTCACGGGAAAACGTTACGTTCACATGTTTGCATCGAACAAATCCATGAATCAACAGTAAAAATAGAGCCGTCATGCAAAAAAATGAAAAATTTTATATCAACCGTCGTCGGCAGCATAAATGGATGCATTCCGTCTCTTGAATTTTTTAGGCGGTTGGGATGGGAAATCCGTGGTTTGCTCGTCACACGGCGCATCCGCCGTAATAGATTCCGTAGCCAAGGTCTCAGATTTTATAATGTTGTCAGAAATCGGAAGACCACTCATGTTTTTAAGCGTAGTCGAATCATCGGGTGCTATGTATTTAGGAGTTCCAGCATCTTGCACCCCAGTCAAGTCAATGCAAAATAGTTCTTCACCCTCCACAGATAGCGCCTTTGGCTTCGGCAACTGTATGCGAGGTCTCGCCAAAGTTGAACCTTCTTCGTTTTCCCATTCATCATCACCCAACTCTATCTCATCAGGATTCATCGATACAGATGCTGAATTGTTCAGCGTGACATCAGCTTCCTCTTCTAGCCAGGGTCCATCAACGACAGCTTTCGGTTCATCAGCCTTTTCGGATTCTGATTCTCGCCGGAGAATTCCACTCAGTTTGGCGAGAGGATCTGTGACACCGAATTTCTTGCAAAATTCGACTGTTTGAGGATTTATCGCGATTTCAGAGGCGGCTTCAAACTTCTCTTTACTCGCGTCCGTTGAAACAGGTGCCGTATGAACGAAGTTTCGAGGTATGGAATAATCAAATTGGACTATTTGGTCAATTTCTTTCAGCTCTTCCTCGGTTGGCTTATAATCGTATCTGAAAATTGGAAAGTTTAGAAAGGTGAACTCTAGCACAAGACAGATACAGTTTTATCAATCTTGTAAGAACTCACCGTCCAGGGTACCCCGGCCCAGGCATGTAATTATCACCGACAGAAACGGAAAGCAAACCATCTGTCGACCTGAGCACAGCTAACCATTGGCGATCGTATTCAAATTCTTCTCCGCTTTCATCTATATCCGGATCCGGCAGTTCCAATACCTGCATTGATTCAAATGATGCAGTCGTAACGATAAAAAATATTAACACACTAATATTACCTGCAAAAATTGCCGCCTGGGTAAGCATTTATCCAGCGCAAGAAATTTAGTAGTTCTCCTCGTCTCCACCTCAGCGTCCTGATGAATGGGAACATTATGACTTTTCTCTTCCGAAGGCAAATAGTCCGATTACCAACCGTCTTATTTTCTGCTGCGTGTTCGATGAATGCGGAAAACTTCACGTGCAGATGACCGGAAAACCAATACTTCGGTTTCAGAACATCAAGAAGCTCTTGAGATGGTCGACTCCCGAGAGTATCATTCTCAATATCAGATCTGAGGAGAAATTTGGGCGTTCGCAATTACACTTTAATGACTTTTGTCAGAAAATAAAGGACTGACTTGAAAAACGGTTTCATCGATAGCAGCGCATGTTCGTCGCCGTGTCGATGAATTCCACGAGGCCAGTCATGCGACATCATGATATCCGGAGGAATATCTTGAAGCTTCAAAATAAATTTTTGAAATCAACATTGCGTCAAGATGCATGTGATTTAACACAAACCTATGGGGCATGAAAATATATCCACTCTCCTCGAAAAACAGGGCAAAAAAATGTACAAATGATCGAAGCATCTTTCGAGTTTTCAATCACGCAGTTTTTAATAGAATTCGAGGGGCGGAGGAACAGAGCGCGTCCATGTCGGCGTCACAGAACGTTAGCAGTTGGTGAGAGCGTTACCATGTAATCCTATTGAACGCAATAGCAGGGAACACGCGATTGACGCGAAAGTCACCAAGATAGTAAAATGCACACTCATATCTCCGAATGCAATCCTGTCATCGCTGGCAGTTGAAATAATAGCACATTTACGGTAATCAATCGTCCAGCAATGACGAACCCCTTTTGAAGTGCTGTACAGTTATTTCTTCGCGGAGAACCTTGATGAAATTAAATCTCTGACAAACCTATCCAATGGAAAGCAAATTGATATTTTCGCGCAGTACAAGTAATGAAGTAAGTATTTTCCATTATCGGAAATTTAAAAAATAAGTTTCTGACCATTCTGCGAACACCGCAGTTTTTAATTTGAAATTCAACCTAAAGGGCATGAGCTATTGCAAAACTGAAAGTGAAGTGAACCAGCATTTTGAATTTTAATTGAAAGACAGTTCACGGACAAAACATTAAGTTTTCTTTGTAATGAGAAACCTTTAGACCTGGCATATAGGAGTTTTCCTGTGACACCGCTCAGTGCACTGTAAACTCAAAGCCTCAAGTCTGTCACTAGTGTGCGTAAATGAGAGAGTGATGAGAATAGGGAGTGAGGGGATGGGGGGTGCAGTGGCGTGGAGATTTGCTGGCGCGAGCTACTGCTCCGGAACTACACCACCTGAACTTCCCCCTGTACTGTGCCATTTTTCTTGAGTATCCCACGACCCCTATAAAATTTCAAAAGGAGCCCCTAGCGCTCCGCGGAGCACAACTTGGGAACCTCTAACGTCAATATTGCAATCACAAATCATCTAACTTTATTTTCAAGAGGGCATTTATGACAGATTACCGAGTATGAACAATTTTTCCTCGTCATCTATGTACTTTAGAACTGAAAGATAATCCGCAATGCGAACCAGCTCAAACCTGTCAAACTGATCTTCGATTAACCTCTCTTTTTCTAATCAAGTACAAAAGCTGACATTCTTCAATCGAATTGAGATACTCGTGTACCACACGCATACGATATGCTTGAGAAAGATCAGAACCACATTTTCGAGAAGGCTACTGCTGGCAAATGGATCATGCTTCAAGCTTCTCTAATTCTGGAAGTTGGGACATTTCAGAGATTTTAATCGACGTCGACTCAAGCTTTTAATTTAAGATCGTCAGTTATGCTAAAACTTCCCGGTTCAATCCAAGTCACTGAGGAAGAAAGCCAGTCACGGGCGGATTAAATATTACAATACTGCGCTCATCAGAAATAAATTGCCATACCGAGAATTTCGATTTAGTCTGGTTGGCTGAACGTGCATAATCCATAAGGTGGTCATGACCAGATACATATTTCATTGTAAAAAAAAATCGAAACCTCCTGTATCGAGAGCATACTTGGGAAAAGAAGCGTTTGGCGAAGTACCCGTTACATATGACTAGAAATACGTCTGCCCTAAAATCCTCCTTTTTGGACAAATGCCGAACTTGATTATTTTACGAACTGCGGAGTGATTCAAGATCAAAATTGCAATCGAATTTAGCAGGGGTAAGTTGAATACTCACTAAAATCGAAATAAATAATGTAAGTATAATTACTCGCTCAAAAGGAAATAAATAAGTATAATTACTCGCTCAAATCGAAATAAATAAGTATAATTACTCGCTCAAATCGAAATACAGTAAATAAGTATAATTACTCGCTCAAATCGAAATAAATACTGTAAGTATAATTCTCATAGATTAACCACGCCTAAATTTTGATCCACTGAGAGGAAATACTGTACAGCGTTCGGTGTACTTTTGGTTTCAGCCACTTCATTTTTATCTCACGGAACTACTTATCGGTTGATACACTTTCCCAAGATGGACGTGAATGCCTGTACTTGGTACGGGATCAATACATACTGTTACTGTATTTGTTTCACTCGTTGGATATATTTTGAAAATTCCTGTTACAGTAGCTTTGATTGGCCGCGCAAAGGAAGAGGAAAATCCGCCTATCCGATCAACCGGTTTTTTGTAATTGGTACATTTACAAGAAGTCGAAAGCTAACCTGTTTCAGACGAAAAACCTCGAGGTTCCTGACGTGATACACTGATCGCTTGGTTTCCTCAGAATACGGTGGCGCTTCGAAGTGTCCTTTCAGATAATCGTGCCCTTTATAAATCCCGGAAAGTCCAGCGATCCTCACTCCGCGAAAACGAACGACGCCAGCGTACCCCAAGTAATATATATTAGGGGCAACCCAGCCTCCATACGGAAGTTCTTGCAAAAAATTAGACGCCTCGTGATTACCCCCAATGAAAATTGTGAGAACTGGCGCCTTCAGCTCTCCGTTGTAGTATCGCCAGAACGAGCACATGCTCTGGTACTTGATGGGACACGCCATGCATCGTAAATCGGCAGTGTTCCTATTACTCTGGAAATCACCGCAACACAAAAGCAGATCGATCCGCTCTCCAGTCTTCCGTTGCACGAGACCAATTGTTTCATAGATCACCTGCAACTCGCCGTGCGCACAACCTTCCACTGCGATCCTCATCGAAACAGTTCAAAACACACTGTTCTGAAATACGAAGTAAAACATAAAATACACGATTCGAAATTTAAAAAAAGCCCCACGAAGTATTTCAGACTTTAGAAGGCTCCACAAATGCACTCCCGCTTGTCTCACACTTTCAACCACGAACGCGATCATCCGCTCTTCGGAACTTCATCGAAGAAGTTTTCAGAGACTACGAATTTAACGCACTGGAATATCATGCTTCTTTCGCGAAGAATGTCGTTCGCAAGAAGCTGAAAGGAAAACAATTGTTAAAATTATTGAGATTGAAACGCGCAAATTCGTCAAACTACATTACCTTGGACAAAAGCGTCTGCCGTATGGGAGCGACGAAAGGCTTGCGAGGTAAATCACGTGTTGCTCCCGTTTTTCTATCACTGCTTGCCTTAACTACATTTTTCGTGACGTCAGCTTCGTTCGGTTCCTCCGCATTTTGTGTTTTGCGACGGTATTTTCGCTTCCTTCGAGCACTTTTTGCCAACGCTGTGTCTTTAGATTCAGGAATATCCGATTCTTCCTTAACATTTTTCGTTTTCTCTTCCGCCACGTCAGAAGATATTCGAGCGCTAGGAGAATTGTCAACATCTTCGGCTATCTCCCCGTCTTCGAGTTCCGGCATTGCGGCCGGCTTTTCCTCTGTCCACAGTGCAGTACATTGCATCAAAATTAGGGCCGGTTTCCAGAAAATCGAAACCAGAAAATTACCTGCATCACTTTTCACTTCGCCTTCCTCTTCCGAGGAACTGTAATTCCCGAGGATAGCCAAGAGCCCAGAACTTTGGGAGGCAGTTGGATCACGCAATCCCATCTCTTTTGAAATAGAACAACTTATACTTCAACCATCATAACAGAAGAGCATGTTATTAATATACCCGGATTCGATCGGCTTATTTCGGGATATTCCGTCTGATTCAAAGATTTCGAACATTCTCCATCTGAGTCGCTGATCTCTGAGCACTCATTTTTGGGTTTTAAAGAGCTGGCTCCGGCTTTCGCTACTCTTTTGGCCCTTCTTAAATCTCGGATTTCCTTCGACAACTTCATGAAAAATAATCAGTAAAATGAAATTACCCCGGCCAAGAATACCTACCAAATGTCCGAAGATCTTGTACACGCGACGCTTCATGTCCCTTTTGTGTCGCACCAAACCTGAAATTCATTGAAAATATAAGCACCATATAATGACCAACGTCAGTACTCAGAGCATTGGCATCCTCATGATTGAGATCAACGTAGTTTACTCGAACGCAAACAGTTTTACAAGGAATTGCATGACTATTAGACGTTAATCATTCGAACAAGGGTAAAAGTCGGCTGACCTTTCCACTTCGATCAAAATCAACCAGGTTAAAAATAATTTTTCGCACGTCGAGTGGCACAATGACGACTTCAAAATCACACACGATTTTGCATTGCTAGTTTTCTTCCCTTGTTGACTAGAAAGAAGTGACACTGACGCAATACTGTTCCAGAAAACTGGAACGAAGGAAGGTGGACTCACTCTGAACTCCATGGAAACGCTCAATATCACAAACATTTTCGTCATCATCGTCGTTAACATCGAACGTATTCGAAGCCGGTTTCTGTCTAAAGTGAGCATCATTTGTTTTTCCCATGAAACCTCGAGCTTTGAATCCAAAGCTTGATTTGGAATCTCCACCGTCAGAACCCTCCTCTTCGCTCAATTCACCGAAGAAAAACGGAGCCTCGGGATCTTCGATTTCCATAGGCGTGTTTTCCAGCGGCTGATAGTTCGGTGGATAGTGCCCAAAATTCGAATGAAATCTGCCACGGATTTGACGGAAACTGGATCTACCCCGCCCACGCCCCCGCTGAAATCTTGAAGAATCACTAGTTCTGTTGTGACCTCGACCCCTTCCTCGATTGGATAGGTAAGGCATTCTCGGATGCGCAAACTTTCTCACCGGAGCCTCCAGCACACCTTTCGCCTTTCTTTCTTCCGCATCGGCAGCTTTGCGTTCCACATTAGATTTCGTAGGAAAATTCCTGTCCATAAACATGATCGGGTATTCAGTCAATCGTTATAAACTTACAAAAATTTTAACAAAATAAGTCTCAACCCCAAAACAGTCATAGTTAAGAACACGAATTTTAAAATACAATACAGTACAGTATTACGGTGACAGCAGAAATCTTCGAAAGCAAGAAGACTCCCTCTCTCACTGCAAAAAAATGCTCCATACTAAGAACTTTTACGAGATGTCTGAAACATTATTAGATGGTGAAAAATACGAGGAACTTTTAACCTTCTGTCAATTTTAGAAGTCGATTCTCTACAGCAAATTTTTGGTTCCTCAGTTGCAGAGTTGTAAAGCAATCTTGTTTTCAGAGGAAGAAAAAACGATTGACTTATTTTGTTTCAAAGAAATAAAAACATATCAGAACTTTACTCAATTACGGTATACATGCAGAGTGCATTTTCCAAAGCCTTCAAAAAACATGAAAATTTAAAAATCTTCTCATAGTTACGTCACGTTCAAGTCAAGTACCTTAATACAATATTAGAATCGCAGGTGTATTCCCGCTACAAACTCAGGCGATAATATGTAAGTCCAACTTCAATTCATATGTCCAGCATACTTGAAGCATGAAATCACACATGAAATACCACTCACTTCCGACGCTCTTCCCTCCATTTCGCAATTTCCTCCGGAGTGTTCAAGGTTGGTATCCGGTCAGCTAATCCCGTGAGATGCTGCAGATTGATGTGCTTATCCAGAATCTTCGGATGCGCTATAATGTTGCAACCCACCCAAGGGCATTTCTGATGCTCGGCCACATGAGAAATACGCTCAGCTTCGCTGTGAAAACTGCGGTCACAAGCATCGCAGGTGTACTCCGTCTTCCGACCGCTCAGCCCGAATTGAGGACATCCTCTACCCCGATATGCTCGTCGCATCGTAAACTTCTAAAACATCAGAAACAGCATTCATAAAATCGGATCATCTGCAGAAAACGTGAGATGTAAATAGAAAACACTCAAAGCGAAAATCTCGAAGAACTCGCGAGACTTCATTTCACTGCATCAGAACCCCGTGAACGAATGAAAATTCACACCTCGAAATAGCAGACACGTGGAAGCAAGCGAATTTTCGAGATCAAATTTGCGTTCGTAAAACAAGATCCACACACCGTTAACTGATGGCATCTCCCGCGGAGAACAGTATACATTACACTCGTCGATTACTGAATGTACAACGCTCCGCGTCCTGGAGTTAAACTCCAACTACAGCACGATCCGGTAAACATACTGTGACCGCCACAGTAGCGAGTAGACGTCCCGGCTGATGACAACCAAAAAATTATCCCTCCTGAGCATCGCTATAAACCGGATTCCATTTAAATTTCGCTTAGCGACTCACAGGAAATCACAACGGAAATTATGAATCATGAACAGGAGCTCATATCTATGATACCGAATAACTGTGACACTTGTCCACAGCCAAAAAACAAAAACCGGGAAGAAATCACGATCATCAAAATAAAAGCGACTTGAATCACATCCTCAAAAAACAACTTTGCAAATGGAAGATCCGTGAATCAAAACACAGATGAGTTCAAAGCTAATTCCGAGTCAGACAGTCCTCTTGAAAAACAAGAAAAGAACCCCCTACAGAGTTCATCACGAGATTCAATGGATAACATTTCATCCACTCCATTACAGGGACATCAGAAAATCACATTCTACATATTAACATTGCGCCAAGTCGCAAGAAAGCTAGCGTCCAGCATCTTACACAATACAGTATCAGAACACGCACGATGACACCACAATTGAAAGCGGTTTTCTATATTTCAATTACTGTAGAAGACTTGAAGCACTTTCTTCCGTACCTGGACGGCCAAGAACACAAAATAAGAACAGATGAGAAATTATATATAATCAAAAGTAAAAGCTAATCAAAGCTAGGCAAATAATGCTGATACCACTCATGACTATCAATCTTCAGCAAAGTTCTCTTTTTTGGCATCCAAGAGATCTCGAATACATTCTGCATGTTTGTTTAGCTTTCCTGCAGCCAGGAAAATAAATGACTGTGCGTGATGAGCCAACACGTCTTCTTAAATTCTGTTGCAATCCTACATTTTAAAGCAAGGTTCGCTGCAGCTAAAATTAAAAAATACCTATAAAATCAAATCACTCCATGGTCTCGCCAGGAACGCAATCACCAATGCAAATATCCACAGCTTTGAAAGCAACAGCACCACTAGTCATATTACATTCAGAGTCCAAAGGTCCAGACGAAATCTCAGCATCATCCTTTTCGACCTTCTTTGGCTGATTATCTTCCCGATTCTGAAGGAAATCGTCGATAAAATAATATGAGACAGTTTAAAAAATGGACATTTCACCAAACGGGATAAACTGACTTACGTTCTTCGTTTCCGACATGTATTCAAGTTTCGCTGCCCTCAGCATTGCTGTAACCTTGTTACGTTGCTCACGATACGCATTCCAATCCTTCACGCCTCGATTTCGTCTCGCAGTTTGCTGAAGTTTATGTTTCAACATGATTTCTACTATTATTGCTGCATTCACCCACGGTTTTTCAGAGTCAGGACACGACTTCTAGAAGAACAGGAAACGTGAAAGCTCGTCGATATATTCAAGATGAAACGAAATACGCAAAAACGAACAGTGGAAGATCGAGTTTGGTGCGACTTCAAACGATTCGCCTTGTCACCCATGGATTTGTTTTTCTGTCGACGATACTTGACATCAGTCACGAATGAATTTGTTGGACAAGGAAATCCCATGGATCCGTGAACGAGATTTTGGCTCATCAGAGGTTGGAATCCAAAAGGCGAACGGCCTAAGAAATGCGTGAAAAATCACGAGAGAGTTCGGCAAACCGATTTATTCAAATAGTGTTTTACGTGGTTCAGGAGGAAGGCATAGGCTATTTCGAGGAAAAGCGAGTAATGGCGGAGCAACCGGCCGTGCATGAATGGAGTACGCGAAAAACGGACGGACGGCCGGCAAAACTGGCCTCACGCTCATGAGCGGCTTGATATCCGACTTATTGCTTATAATGTCACCGGTCAATGATTGTCCTTGATTCCCGAAGTGTTCGGTTTTTATCATTGCTTTTAAAATGTACGCACACGAACAGCTTTCGAATCACCGCCAAATTCTCTGCCCGCTTTTCTCGGCTCCTCATTCAGATCTGAAAAATATGAATTTCGTGACAAAAGACAACCAGTAAATTGAAACACCGGCGCTTGTTCATTCGAGGTGAAGCACGGCCATTACAACGCAAAGCATTAATGGGCATCTTGAATACGTTATATTCGTCGTGAAAAAAATAGTATCTGTATCTTTCTTTTAAGCTTAAAAATACGGTACTAAACCCTAACCAAGGACGACGTTCGTAATTTGACGCAGAAAAACCAATCGTAAAAAACGCAAGTTCATCGGTAAATAGCCAACCTAACATACAGTTCTTTTAACATAATGAACTTAATTCGAAATAAATTACCATGAAAAACTGAACGTTGAAGACCTTCAGTTCCACGCGCAGAACGTGCAACGCAGCGTTACCAAAGCTGCAGTACTTCGTGTTTCAACCTTGCCTCACCTCAAGTGAAAAAGCGCACGTAAAATCCTCAGTAAATCACGGTAAACTTCTAGCAATGAACGAATTCCTGTATTCCACAATCAGTAATCAACTAGTACTGCGACACTGTAGGGTAAACAGAATTCGCCGACGCGCAAGAATGGAGGAGAGGAAAAGCCACTGAAACTAGGAAAACAACTGACCCCTCACAACGAAAGGGATGAAAATTGGTAAACGGTGATTCCCCGTTCCCATCCAGCAATTACCAAGACAAACCCAGAGCGTAGAAGATATCAACCTACGACTAGTTTGTCACCTTCGAAAACGTGTTCGGGAACCTCTAGGTTCAGTGGGGCAGGTCCTTTGCGGATTCGTCCAGCGCCATCGTAATGTGAGCCATGACATGGACAATAATACCCGCCGAACTCACCGGCATTCGCGATGGGAACACAGCCCAAGTGTGTACAAACACCCAGGCAGACGAGCCAAGCTGGATCTTTCACTCGATCCTCATCCGCTTGAGGATCGCGTAACGTCGCTACATCAACTGCTCTCTCCCGGTCAATTTCTTGCTGTGTGCGATGCCTCACGAACAAGGGTTTACCTCGCCACTTGAAGGTCACATTTTTCCCTACAACAACGCAGTTAAGAAATGTTCTACAGGTCTCACATTAAATATAGCTCACCTTCGGGGACATCTGAAAGGCTTATTTCAATTTTAGCCAGCGCCATAACATCAGCAGAGGCACTCATACTCGAAATGAATGTCGTTGCGATACCCTTTCCTGCATAAGCACCTGAAACGGCCAGTGTGCTAGTTAGGAGGTAATTGAAGGCCTTTCGCCCATCTTCAGATTCCTCTGACTTGGCAGTCGGACTCTTGACGGAATCTCGTCGGTAGGCAGAAAAATCTGGAACCTGAAATTTTCGACGCAAGAGTGACAGCCACTACACTGAGACAAAAAGGAACATGTACATACCTGGATATCTGTATGCGCTAAGCGAACTTGCGATGGAGCACAGATTCCAGCGGAAACTCGTACCTGTCCACCCAACTTACGGGTATTCAACACAGTGCTGTTGAGACCAGCAACTGGAGCAGGAACCTTCATGAATTCTCTAGACGGGACAGGAATCTTTACGGACTCCGAGGGACCAGGAACCGAATGCGAAACTGCTCTATGGAGGGCAAAGCCGCGGGCGACTCCAGTTGTATGACACAATCTTGCACTCATTTTCAGAAGTAACAGGTACGGCACAGCGCAAGAAGAAAAGGCCGAGAATCAAAGTCACTCTGCAAGAACCGAAAAAGCAATGCATTTAATACAATTGTTCATTTCAATGGATCATTTTTCCACGTTCACTCAGTGACAGTGATACGAATATTTCGAGCCAAAATCACCCAGAAACTAGTGCGAAGTCTGAGAAAAATTGAAGTGAACTGCTCCTTCAAATACAGTATCATTCCGTCACGGATTCTGGACACTGATCCAGGACTGACAACGACTTTCCCTTTACTTGACTGCACAGGCAATTGAGCTTGAATGCTTCACATGCAGTCACAAGACCATATCTTGTGATTTATGTGAAAATATAGGTGTCGCTCTATCACGAACGCACCAAATTGTACTGTATCTTTTAACACGGGGAACCCTGTGGGGAGAATAAGCGAAAAAAATTTCGTTGTATACCGCAGTGGTCAAAAATTGAATGAAAATTTCCGCAATTGCCTCTGAAGTTGTTTGATTGCTGCAGATATCGTAAATGTGCTTCATCCTCAAAATGCATCCAACAGGCGTAATAAGACTTATTATCGGTGAGAAAGCGCATTCAAACAGTAGGAGAAAATAACTCTAGTTGATAATAAATGGATGAATGCGAGAAAAATGCTAAAAGGATTTTTTTTAGCATAACCAGCACTTGATTTCCGTCATGACTGGCCAACTATACTGTTTGTTTATAAGTATTTTCCCCTTGAAATTTGTAAAAATCAGTCGTGAGAGTACAGTATATGCAGTACAGTACATAGTTATGTCCTCTAGTGGCCTCAGATCATTTTCAATTTCGTGTATGTGAAGCACCTGATGATGAATTCAGGTTTCTATGAATAGTTTATTACTGTACATACGATTAATGGGAAAAATGAATCTTAATCATACGTAGCCCAGATGATCACAGCATAGATCTATACGTACAGTAATTTCAATTTTATTTGTTGATGAATGCGAAATATGATTATTAATCGTACTAATTTTGATCTACAGTGTATATACTGGAAGAATTCTGGTATTCTGTGGGTAACTCTGAAGTTTAATACAGCGTATAAGCGGTGCAAATCAGTTGTTCTTGGACTTCTTATTGCAACCACCAGCATATACGACGAAAAATGAGAAATTTTTTCTTTACAATAAGAAATTTAATCGTAATTATTTCCTCATGATTTGAGTATCCTAGCAATATTTTCCAAAGATATGATTGGTTTAAAAAAAATCGGAGCGGCCATGCTTCTATACAGTATACTGTACAGCAGAAATACTGGACGGAACAATGCAGCATTTCTTCATGCTGCAATAGATTTTAGTGGAAAAGTCCTCATCAGCTACGTACAGTATACTGTACTCCGATAAAGATGACTTATTGTTGCGCCATCAGCATGAAACTCTTTGAAAGGAACGCGGTCCGTGAATCTGAAAAACTTACGTTTTATTATCCAGAGAAATGCCACGGCAAAAGAGCCACATCACCAGCACATGCATGGATACCATCCGGAAAGTATATAATGGTCTTTAACAAATATATTTCAGTAAATTAAACCATATCATGTACGGTACATCATGTACATGTTATAACTATAAGCAACGCACACGTGCAGCACATCATCGTTCATGGTGTAGCTTGCCCGAATGGCTGTATCACGGAAATGCGACTTTTCATATTCACGCGAACCAATCCAAATAAATTTCCAAATTGTCATCCTTGATGCGCTGGCGTATTTCTTCATAACCTTCGCGGTCAATTCCAGGGCAAGACCAGATTCGGATCATATCCAAATTGTTGTCCGAATCCAATAAACGGCGAAAAACTTCAGTTGAAATTGAGCACTCGTTTGTCGTGATGTGGCTCAACAGCTTTAAAGGATTTTCCTGTTAACGCATGTATGAACTGCGTGAATAGAAATTTTCTTTTCTTCGCATTCCCGAAAGCAACCGCGAGCAACAAACAAATTTTCTGGGCACACCACATATGAGCGTAACTTCAATTACGATAGTTATAGCTCACCTTCACTATCTGGGCAAAAACGCCGTCATCAAAATGAACACAGCCTTGCAGCAACAGATGCTCCAAATTTTGCGACGATTTCATCAATATCACGATCACTTCCTTGGAAGGACCCGGGTGCCCTGGAGCAGACCAAATTTCCAGTGCCTTCAACTTCGTAAAGCAATACTCGTGTGGAACGAATGCGCCGATCGAAGCACCGGCGAAGGCAGCCTGAACGTTCGACGATGAACAATTCCCTTGCACGTCATCCTCACTGATCCGCCGCAATCTCCGCGACATATTCTCCTTCACGAGTTCCTCGGGTGAAGTGTAATGATAATCCGTGATCCCTGACAAAGCTAAGTTTTGGAGATTCGGGCAAGCAGACGCCAGTGCTGCATAGAAACGGAATGCGGGTTTCGTTTCGAAATGAATGATTAGCGACATACAAGGACGATTCAGGTACTATATACGCTGCACATGCACTGCAAATAGTCTGCACCCTTCGCGCCGCACGATACTTCTCGAACCAATTACAGTCATAGACAAATTGAAGAATTCTGTGGGAATGCAGAATGCTTTAAGAAATGTTCAATGCTCGTCCTTCCCGAATATAGAGTTATAGACGCATCAGATACAGATTATAGTGTATACTGTATAGGATTTACTGCACAGTACTTGGATCGTAGGCTGGAATGCCTCATCAAGCCCACTGAATCCGTTACTGCGCCGTCCGCTGAGTCAAACCAATGGATTTTTATCGACAAAAGAGGTAGGTAGATGACGCTCATATAGTACAGTATCACGCACTAACATCACGTACTGACCGACCTGACCTAACCAAACAATCGTAGATCACCGTATCTAGCTGCTGGTGAGTGATTTATGTGAGAAACTTGCTCGTGATCTACGAAGATATTTATAAATTTATCAATCTTCGGGTTCATATACAGCATGTGAAAGGAGTGAACTCCCGCCATTTTGTTTTTTGTATTGCGGGTAAGACGAACCCAAAATTCCGTCAGCTACGTACTGTATGTGGTATTACAGGTATATACAGTACTCGATGCAATCTACAGTAGACTGTAGAGTATGGTACACGACACACCATCTATATTACTGTTGTATCCAGTATCGAATACCGTAAATTGCATATAGCATGACACGTATTTTACTTATTTTGTGCATACCCGAAACTTATTCGACCTGAGAAAATAATTTAAAGTATAAAACAATGCAGTTCAGGAAATCAGTGTCCGTTTTTTCCTTAAAAAAGTTGAAATTGATTGAAGATCAATAAATCCAGCAGAATAGTTTCTTACCGTCGATATTTACGACGAGGAAATCCGTGAGGATCAAATTTTGCATCTGTTCTCCTCTCGCCTGCAAAATTGGCAGAACTCCCTCAAAAAAATCCAGAGTTCTGTCGTCGTCATTGGTGATGGACAAGTGCGTGAGTCTCTCAAATGCCATGAACTTCATGAGTCCTTCGTTGTCTATGCCTGAGCATTCCAACAACGTAATCTACAGATGGCAAGTTGTTGTCTATGTCAAATCATCAGTTCGCGGTGTTCATTTTTTGTTGTAAAAATGTATACTACAATTGCTGCACAGCCTTTTCATATTCCGACGATAAGCGTCTCAATTCAACCAGCTTGTGAACAATATGATGGTGATATTCTTAATGGACTGTTGGCAAGTTTTAAAATTTATATGCTCAAAAATTGCTGTTGAAAAGCAGCATCTCAAAAATTTTGGAAGGTAAAAAAAAAAAAATCATGAACAGATGTAACCTAAATGCATTTTAGCAACTTTTCATAGATTCCAAAAAAGTTATCCTTTTCGAAAATGAGATGCGATTATAAATCATTTATGGAACCTTTATTTACACTTATTTACAGTATACATCAGTACGGTACTGTATATATTAGTGCAATCAGTATCACAAAAGGAGGAACTTCGAAAGATCGGTAAACTGTAATTCAATTCTTTCTTCGTGAGATTTACAACTGATTCATGAAATTTTCAACAAAGATTTTGTAAGAGGGCTTCTTGATCCTATACGAGTATGTCTATATAATAAGTTATGCGTTTTTCAGGTCCACAATCACAGTAAGTTCCATAGTAATGACCAGCATATTCACTTTGACGGATGCACACCGTATATTTGTAGCTAATATTCTGGGAAAAATCAACTTTGTTGCGTAAAAATGTAAATTGAACCCCACTGCAAAATACAATTTGATGGTAATTGTTTGGTCTTACGAACAAGAGTGTAACAGAGAACCCCAAAATATTTTTGGAAGTGGGGATGAGGAGAGTTTCATGATCAAGAATACTTCGCTTGCAATTTTTTATGCCCAATTATATATGACGCGACCTACTTTTCTTGCTACAATTCATTGAAAAAAGTGCGCGTTGGTAATTGAGTAAATACAGTCTTATACGTACAGGAAATCTCGATCCATGACGAGAGCTTTTCTATAGGCAAACAAAAAAAACATATTTCTTTCATAAAGTGCGATAAAATGCCTCACCGACTGAATATTCGGACAAGTCTGAGTCGCAACCTCAATGCTTTCATGCGAGATGAACTCCCTGGTGGACGCAATCCGGTTCAATTGGAACTTCTCCAAACCGACCGCCTCTCCGAAGGACCCGTATCCAACGTACGAAGGCAACAGTGAGAAAACCTGTCAGAAAAAGATAAATCAACATTTCAACATTGTATCAGCAGCAGTCAATGATCCCCTTGGTACATGTATGTTATACAGTGCAACCCTGAGATGCGGTCATAATTGGTGCATCAAGAGTGTTCCTAAGTTGAGTCTCGTTTTCCCTTAGGCTTACATTATATAATTTTTGATTGATGTTTCATGTACAAAATACCCACCATAATTCCATAAAAATAAAAATGTTCTCCCAATTTAAACTGATTCAATCAAAATATTTCAACAGAATATGGACATTTGGGGAATTGAATACTGATATCTCTGTATACAGTACATAGAAATGATGGCATTCTCTGTAAAAAAAAAATAAAATTCAAGTGAAAAAGAGAGAAGGAAGTCCCTCTATGCAGGAGGTACTTTTTTCAAATTAGCTAAATGGATGGTAAATTGGTGAGAGAAATGCCCAAGAACTTTTCTTACATTAATTTTAGGGTTGGAANATGAAAGAAATATGTTTCTTGTAATTTGTCCTGAAATGTATTTGCAATTTTATCACAAAATGTCCCTATGTTGAGTCAGTGTGTCCTCATTTTAGGCATTTTTTATTAATTTTTTATGATAAAATAAGTGTCCCTATGTCGAATTGTCTGCATGTCAAGGTACGTGGGGGGCCTCACTGTAATTTTATAGTCCAACCTGGAAAAGAGCGGAATAGTCGACTTCGCACAACGAAGGAAGCGACTGTAACGCCGAAGCCACAGCGAAGGGAGTCACAGAAACGTCAGCTAAAACGAGTCGTCGCAGTTTCTGAGCGTGTTTCACTAGTGTGCCATCGACTTGCTTCGTCCTGTAAAGGGCTTGAATCGACTTGTCGTTGATTGCAGTTTCACTCAGGTTCAATTCAGCCAAGTTTTCGCAGTTCGTGGCTATGATGGAGACCACCTGTATACAGTATATGAAAATGGACAAATTAGAAGATTTTTGACGCTGCTTTTTATTACAGTGAGTGCCACCATCTTTCCGTGACATTTATGGGGCTCTTGAGACAGAGCTTTTCAACCAGCAGAAGCACCGATCAACATGTCTCGCAGAACGAACTTTAAAAAATCTTTGAAACTGATAACGTCTGTAAAATTGTCCATTCCTATTTTTTCCTCTCTCATTTCGTTTTACTTGATGAAAACAGTGACTCGTCCTGGATATATATAACAAAAACTGTCCTTCGAACGAATTCATAGTTATTTAAAATGTCCACTTCTCTTCGAATGTAATGATGGTAGGTAAGAGTCAGGAGGTGACCCGAAATATAATGTTCTAAGGTTTTAAAAATACATATTGCAGCTAATAGCATTTCAAGTGCGTTTTCAAGACCAGAAGATAAGCGTGTTTGAATTAAATTTAGACGGGGGAAATGTTACTGTGTAACCCTTGAGAGAATTTCCTTTTATGGAACTGCCCCGGGATTTAATGACTATGTTTCATGAATTGGTACTTGATGTACTCCAGACCTGTTGCACAGCTGGTTAATTTCTTTTTTTCAAAGTTTTCTTTGGCGAATTGACCTACGAAAGAACCCAATTCCTTCCGTCACCTTGCGAAACTTCTTTTTTTTTGTGCAGAGAACTGTGATTATTTAGAAAATCTTCTCAAGCAGACCCAAGATGATTTTAAAATTTCGCATCGCTGACGTTTCCCAAAGAATTCTCAGCCATGTATATATAGCAAAAATATATACTGCATTTGATTCAAATGTGCCTGGTAGTCTAACTTCTTAACTGAAACAAAATTGAAAAAGCATTGACGTGATCTTTTTTAACGACGTGTACTTCAAGTGTTCAGGATGTACCACTTCCTAAAGCTCGGTCCATCGTTTGTATTATTTTCCACCCTATGTAATAAAATTTATGTACGTGTTCTGATGAGACCGATTCCTTTTCTTAATTTTTTAATGTGTAGCCCATGTGCATCACTATGGTTGTAGTTCAATTAATATCATCTAGTAGTCTTTCACTGCCATGTATCTCTATTTCCAGGTCGAAGATATATTTCCCCATATAATTGGTGACTAAAAATCATCCCGATGATTTCATATTCCAGCATAAATTTCTTTAAAAAATTAAAGAAGCTTTCAAATCGAGGACTACGTTCGTAACTAGACCTAAGCCAAAGGAATTTTCTCTTCTCATGAACTGAAACAAAGTGTTCAACACTAAGTGAGTTCCAAAGCTCTGCTGATTTACCTCAGAACATCGAGATTTTTCGCATAAAAACGCAGTACCTCAAAACTGTGAACCCATATACAGTACTGTAAAGTACTGTGCGATTGCAGGTTTTCAACATGTGAAAGAGTGCTGTCTTTATTAATTGGTGTACGTTTTGAATTTTAGATGTATACAAGAGCTGTGCGTAGTTCAAGCATTAAAAATCAGTATACTGTATATCCAATTTTTTGAAATCTAGTAATTCATTTTTTCAAGTCTTTCATTCACCTCGGTAACTGTCAGTGTTCCGCGGAGGTTCACTTGGATCAAAGTCGTCAGGGGCTGAAAAAGCTTCATCAGGTCCTGAGGTCCCATCTGGTGCATGTAGGACAAGTCAAGCACTGCAATGTGCTGGGGATATTTAGAGACCATGGGCATGACATCGCTAATGATTTAATGAGGTTCACAGTACTTTGCAGCGGTCCATGAGAAACCGGATTGCGTAGTATATTTCTCCCATTCCTTGTCGCAGTCTGACAATGCGGTTGTTCTCATTGAAGACCATGTGAAGCATGTGCCGGGAAACTGTTCGCCTTTCGCAAAGCAGCTCGAAGAACTCGTCGAGTAAAACGGGAGCTTCATTTTTTTTTTCAAAAAAGTTTGAAACGAAATGATGACACTTGTAGAGCAGTTGAACCTCTATACAACACGAATTTCAAGGGTCTATGAAAACAAAACTGAGTTGGAGAGATTTTCGTGTTGAGAAAAAATCCTTTTTGTCGTGGAAAAGAATAAGAAGAATTATTATTTAGAGGAATTTTTGTGGTTATATTTTGAGCCTTGAATTGTTTCTCGAATGAATTGACATGATGCAGACGCTGAAGGCATGGGTTTATTTGCCCAATTATTATTTTTTATTTCCTTCCAAAGCACAGGGAGCTACATTTTTATTCATGTTCTCTTTCCTGGGTCATATCCCATACAATAGCTAAAAGGCCTCCAGAAAATTTGAGTTATGGAGGTTTGGAGGTTTTATTCTTTTCCACAACCTCCCTTTGAGTCAGGGAGGTTTTTCATGCATGATATCTATGACGGATTTCAGACAGGGAATTGGCAAAAAATTCGACATCGGGAGGGTATTCGACTTGGGAGGTTTTGAGCTATCGAGATTCGACTGGATAATATTAAAATAAATAAAATCTGTGACTTTGTTGTTATGTACCGAGTTCCTTGAACGGGGACGCAAAGTTCAAGTAAGCGTCGTCTTCCATGATGAGGGCGAACAGCTGGGAATCTTGCAAGCCGTAGCAGATTTTTTCGAAGTTTTTTGCAATGTTGTTCATGGCTATAGTTTGCAAATTTTCAACACACTTTTTACGAGGCATTTTTTAAAAATTCAGTCGGTAACCTGTTGGGTATAACACGAACCGATAGACACGACCACGCAGTGGAGACTGAACGCGATATTTATATCCCGCTCCCGAAAATCCTCACGCGCAGTTCGTAGATGAGGCAAAATAATTGGCGAAGTGCCAAATCCGTTGAACTTGGAGACTTCTTCAGCAGTTAATAACAATCCTCAATGAAGGAGAGGAACACATCATAATTGAATATACAGTGTCAAACATTAAATTTTTGTGTGTTCAGAATGAATAACGCATGGACCTTACCGAACATTCATCATATGAAGCAATTAATCTCACTCGCCTTTGTTTTTTGTGTGCTGACGCGACATCTGTTTTAGGAAAGACCAACCAATGCGTACAATTCTTCCGTAGATGTAGCTCAAAACCAGAATAAAATTCCGAAGCATGTGTTGGCAAAAGTCTTCTATTTCCTCTTAACGAATCAACAAAAACTCAAAAAGCGACCAGCAATTCAAGTATCAAGATTCATGACCTTGATGTTGCTTTTCTTTCGATTGATCTTTTTTGTTTTTTGTTTATTTTTTTCACACGAAATCTTCAGCCTCGCGCGGTAACACAATAAACGTTCGATCGCATGCAATAGCTAAGCCAGGTAACACAACTCTTTCTCTCAAACGCGTCTTCTCATCTCTCATCTTCTAAAAAAGATGAGGGAATTAATCCTAATTGTCATTTTCTCAAACGCCACACACCCTTCAGAAAAAAAAAGTTTCCGGAGCAATTTGTTCATCAATTTCCAAAACGTTTTGAAAGATCAACAAGGAGAACCACGTAGGAAAAATTCACAATGAAAAATTTGTCAAAAGGGGCAATATGTGACTTTTCCACGGGTTAAAATAACGGAATCAAAGGTTCTGCTCTTGGATTGCCTATAGGAAACTCTAGACATTTTGTTTTTCTCGCTATACTGCCGGAAAAAATCTCTTACATTTCAGAATTTCAGGTGTATTCAAATTTGAATCACCAGCAGAATCCAACGAACACCTATACACCTGATGCGCTTTTTTTTCTCCTCCCAAGCTATTATGGTAACTCCTTTTGATTAGTAGGCGACATCTATGTGACGTTGCTTAAAACTATTGGATAGCGCAGCGATGGCTTTTCCATTGAGAACTGACTGTATCAAAAGTCAGCAATGCGCTTCCTGACGGGGACGAGCCACACACAGCAAATCATTAAAAAAAAAAAAATTCAAACTTCGCTGTAAAATTCCGTTGCAGTACAAGTGCCGTCTTTCGTCTTTGGCTTTCTTCCCCTCCGCTTTTCCTCCAAAAAAGAAGCAACAAAAAATTGCCGTCTGAAAGCCTCTCGGAGTGACACCATAACGCTCAAACCCCCATCTCCCAAACCTTGCCTTCTTTCATGACACTCATGGGTATTGTGGGTGAGTCTCCGTGGATAGTGGAAATCCTGCCAGCAGTCCCGCTGATTTGACTGTACGGCGGCGACGAAGACTCGGACGAATCCTTCGGGCTGAAAGAGCTCATCGTCGCCACACTGCGGTCGCAACTCGTGCTCGTGGTTGCATTCGCTGTTTGAACCGCACTGCTGCGATGCTGGTGCTGCTGCTCATGCTTTTGATCTGACGAGGAAACGCAGAGAAATAAAAAAATCCAGGTGAATATTTAAATAAAATACACACGACTTTAAGCGACTGTGTTCGTCCGTTTTTTTGTTGGGTTTTATTCAATGTAGCATAAACCAAAGTCAATATGAGCAGTTATAGAATGAATATAAAGTACAGTACAGTACAGGTCCTGTATTATTGGTTCACATTTTTTGCTGTACTGTAAACAGTATTTGTTTCCAAAATTTTCGCTATACACTGGTGGACTCTCTCTGCAAAGAAATTTAAGGGAACAGAAAAGTTCGTTGTAGCGATAGTTTCGTTGTAGAAAACACGTATAACATGGGGAGAATCCACCGTGCGGCATCAAAGAACATTTCGTTGTACAGAGAAAATCGTTGTAGAGATTTTCTACGTTGTAGAGATTTGTATAGATATTCTACGTTGTAGAGATTTGTATAGATTTTCTACGTTGTAGAGATTTGTAGAGATTTTCCACCATTTGTTTCTAAAATGTTCTCTATATTTTTATTCATAACATTTTGGGACTCAAATCGTTTTCAAACCTTCATCTCGTCACACGCAGTAATTGTTTCTAAATTTTCACTACGTAGGTATGCTTTCTAAATTTCCCATACAGATGTCTTTCTGGATTTTTGCCAAATATTTGTTACAATAATTTTCACTGAAAATCTCTGAAAAAAGCAGGTAAGATTACTTGAAGTCTTTAGGACGCATGAAAGTGCATTTTTTTTTTTTTCAAAACTTTTGAAGCCATTGCACTTCAAATTAAGGATTTCAGCTTAAAGCTTAAAGGGTAAGATGAACTTCGAAAAATTCTGAACTTGAAAAACACAGAAAAAAATACATGCTATGTTTCACGAGGAATTCAGCTTTACCGCCTTTATAAACCAAGATCGTTCAGTCAAAACATCTTTAGAAGTTGATATTTTGAAATAAAAATCTCTCATGTACTTCAGAATATTTTTCTCATGCGGAAAGTGTCCTGAGATGAGTGAAACAAATCTTCATGATGCAAAGATAATTTGTTGTGAATTCACTATATATTTGTTCAAAATGATGCATCGCATAAAGTTAAATTCTCGGTTTTGCTTATTTGCCGAGGGCAGCTTTTTTTGGCCAAGAAATGTTCCTTTGATGCCGTTTCTAAAACAATTCCAAGTTTTTGAGCCAAAAACTTAATCAACTCAACCCCTACCAGAAATTAATTTTCTCTCAACGAAACAAAACGTACGAAAACAGCGCAACAAGCAACTTGAAGTTCAGTACTGCCAGCTGGGCTTTTCAAAACTTTAAAGCCCCACCTGATGATGCACATAATTTACGAACATTCCCACCATTTTTTTTTTGGCAGCGGATAAAGCTGCATTGTAAAAAGAGATAACTGTGCGCCGACAAAACCGCTGGCTGCACTTCATCAAATTATTTTTCTCGATCGAAATCCCGCGATTTATTTCCCCCTTCCTAAACACTCCCGAAACAAAGAAGGGAAAACCCAGAAGTGCAGTATTAAGTTTCACTTTGAATTTGTTAAAAAAATTTATAATTTCTGGATTTTAGCAAAAAGAGTCATGCCACAGCTCATCAGAGCAGTGCGAATAATGCAGTAATTTTATGCGCTCAAAAAAACTCAAAATAAATATTGTTTTGATCCCCACCATTGCACTCCCTCTGCTGTTGTTGCTGATGCTGGTGTTGCAGAAACAGGTGCTGTCGCACCTGAGCACCATGGTCCTGGTAGTGATGGTGCCCATTGCACTGCGCCCTGCCACCAGTGCTGTTGATGAATCCACTGCTCCCAGCTCGTCTGCCAGCACCTGCCGTCTGAGTAGCTCGACACTGCAAAGTCCCCGCAGCACCGTACATGGTGCGTTGCAGATTCTGCAAACTAGAGCTGGAAACTGTCCGCTCCAATATCTCTCCCCAGAAACGCTCTCCGATCCGGTCCCAGTCCGGCGTGGGACTGCCACCCTGCGGCAACAAGGCGAACTCCACCTGCGGAAAGGGCGAAATACGAGGGCGTTGTCTCAGATGGAGGCGACCTCTGTTAATTTCAAGAGTTAGTTGTAATTGCTGAGCGGGAAAAAAAAATCGTGGCATAGCCCATGGTGTTCTAACGCTGTGCGACATTTTTTTCGGATTTTTTAAAGAGTTTTTCAATTTACTGCGTGATGATAAGTGAAAACTTTTCAGTTATACCCAGAATTCTCCGCTCATGTTGAGGAAGATAAATGTGAGTTTCACACCTAGCTTTGAAAAATAGCAAGAAGTTGAAATCGCTCAAGAAACATTGACTAAAAGAGTTGAAAATATATAAGAAAATTTTTTTTTCAAAGCTTCTTGAGTTGAGAATTGATAATCAAGAATCAAGTACAGATCAATCAGCCAGGCTGCGGCCGGGACTTTTGTCCTTGTTTAAAGTTCCTGTATTATTCAAGGATAGGAAAACTGATTGTAAATTAATGTGATTGGTGAACCACACAGGGGCACAATTCAAAATGTCACTGAAAAAATGCGCTTGCTCTCCAGAGATCAGCTCCATTGAACAGCTCAGCACAGAATATGTCGAAAAACGGTTTTCAGATTGATTCAACACATTGATTCAAAGGATTATTTTTTGGAGGTCAAGATTGACCATTTTTGAGGACACTCATTTTGCATGTCCTTGTGGGGCTTGGGAACCAAACTAGCAAAACAAATCAGCGAGGAAAAATTATTGCTGATTCAGCATGGGGCAAAGAAGACGCCTCCATAAATATTTTCCCACACATGTCAAAGGGTAATGTAAATTTGTCTGGCTACCTTAAACAATTTGATTTTTTTGTGTTTTTCTAACCAGCACCTAAAATATAGAAAAGGGAATGGGCAAAACAACAAAACATGAAACCCACTCTAAAAATATAAGATGTTGGCTTCAACTATGGAACGACCTTTTAATGTCTACAATAAACAAGCCAAATTACTGCAAAAATAAGACCAAGTTGTTGAACAATACTTGCTTACAGTTTTGTTCTCAAATCTGAATGTTTATTTTCTTCAGAAAATAGGATACTGTTGTCCCTTAAACTTTATAAGTTGAGTGTACCATATTTACAATATATTTTTACACTGGTTCAAACAAGTACAAAGCACACAATATACATACACAAACAGTTTTAATTACAAATGACTGCAAATCTTTTCTATTGATTAACTTTAAAGTTTAAAAGGTTAGCTAATAATCCTTACTTAACTCATCAACCTCTAGAAATGATCTGAGTCTTTTAAATGGACATTCTCCATTTAAATAGACTCTGAGAGGAAACAGGAAGAAACACATCCTAGCATGTTTTTCCACAGCACAGTTTTGTGACAAGAAGGTTAAAAATAGGGAGGATGTGGTCATGATGTGGGGAGGTCAACTTATCTAAAAAAAGAGAAGTGTTCCTTTCATCACTTTCCTTGAGGGCCAGAATGAGCAGGAAGATCCTGACGTATAATTTACTCTATTTTTGTTAAATGAAGAGGAAATTTATGATGCAGGGAAAAAGTGAATACCAAAAGTATTTCCTTACTTTTCCAGGATAAAATTACAATTTTGCATTAATAAATGATGAATAAATTATTGACTCACAGAGCGATGAGGGCCAATCATGTTGGAGGCATCCATGACGACCATGTCGTTGCTTGTACCAGTGCCCACACTGCGCATGAGACCGTTGTTTGGCGATGTCAACTCAGAATTCCCCGAAGAATAATTGCTCGCAATTTCCCCACTCGTCAGCGGCGTGTTGCACCAGAATATCTAAAGAGAAAAAGTGAATAATCAGCACATCAATTATCTGAACTGCTCTGTCGTTTTCCTCACTGACATTGTCGGATCTGGTACATCGCTGATAAAAGAAAGGTACGCATATTTTTTTTTT
>CAJPEX010001205.1:0-12151 GCA_905338405.1 Notodromas monacha | reverse complement strand
GGATAAAATTACAATTTTGCATTAATAAATGATGAATAAATTATTGACTCACAGAGCGATGAGGGCCAATCATGTTGGAGGCATCCATGACGACCATGTCGTTGCTTGTACCAGTGCCCACACTGCGCATGAGACCGTTGTTTGGCGATGTCAACTCAGAATTCCCCGAAGAATAATTGCTCGCAATTTCCCCACTCGTCAGCGGCGTGTTGCACCAGAATATCTAAAGAGAAAAAGTGAATAATCAGCACATCAATTATCTGAACTGCTCTGTCGTTTTCCTCACTGACATTGTCGGATCTGGTACATCGCTGATAAAAGAAAGGTACGCATATTTTTTTTTTCATTTTTATTCGAAACGCGCAATATACACTAAAAGTTTCCTTAAAATTTGCAAACCAAGCAATTAAATTAAATTTTCTCACAGACATTGCTGTATAATGCATATGCATTCAAATTATAGCCGTCTTTGCACTTCTAGCTTGAAAGTCAGGGAAAATGATTTTGGCACTGAATGATCGAATATTTTTTGTATCGAACGTCCAGAGTTTTTTATCAACCCCAAAACTCCAACGAAGAAATCGCAAGAATTAGAGGCAAAACTAACGATGAACTTGTTATGAGACAATCAGATGATTGTCTCAGAAAACAGAAATTTTCTTATGTGACCATGGTCAAAGGACCTTTGTTCCATGAGACAAAGTCTACAAAAGTTTATGCGTTCTAACTTCTGATACAATCATCTCAGAATGCAGAAATTTTGAAACTTTCTGCGTTTGGAGACAATTGGCTCAGAACACAGAAAATTTCATGACCATTGTAACATGTGATGACAGTCATTTGACCATTGTCACATGAGAAAATTTCTGTGTTTTTGAGAAAATCATCTCAGAACGCAGAAATTTTCCGGGCATGGAACAAATTGAACAATTTCCCATACAAGTCTATGGGAAATCATGACTTGCATCACAAAATGTATAACACTACAAACATAGCTCTGGAACAAATTACATTTGTAGTGCAAGGTACTGTACCACTTTATAGTGAAGTTATTGAACTTTTACATTTTAGAAAGGAGACCACATGAATCACTCTGGGCACCAAGAGTTGCACACCGTATATGACAGGACAGAGAAAGAAAAGATACAGTAAAATCTTATTTCTTGAAAAAAAAGTGAAAGAAAAAACGCTGATTAAGAAAGAAATCTGACGCATCTTTTCGGGCTTCTTTTGGATGTTGAATCCACACATGGTGAAGAGAGGAAAGAAGAAACTCGCGTGGCCCGTTAGGGGGGAAATTCGTTTATATATACGAACATGTCGGGACGTGACTGATGGCCTTGTCTGGTTCTCTGGCAAGCGGTCAACTTTTCACTTTCAGATTTTAAAATTCATCGCCCCTCTTGTGTGTTTTCCCCCGGGTTTCAGTCAGTCGTGCCAATATATGATGCATAGTCTTTTTGCAGCAGCTGCTATAAAGAGCTACTATAATCAAATACTGAGACGATGCTTTCGTCTGGGTGTTCGAGTCTAGGATTTTCATCAAATATTTTCACGGTGTATGGGTAAAATATTACAACAGGCTCGAAATACTTGCATAAATTGTAGGGCAGAAATCGATAAAAGCTTCACTTGCACACATATATAATATCAGTCCTTTTGTATAAGCTTCCAGATGGAAAGCATCAACATTTTCAATTAAAATATTTCGCACGAGCTACGCCTTGCACGAGCACGCCAAAATGCATCTGACATACAGTAATTAAAAAAAAAGAAGATTTCAAGTTTAATTGAACTGGACCCAGTCATATGTGTTTCAGAAACTCTTCTGATTACTTTTTCTACTCCTCGCAGGCTTAAGAGAAAACTGTTGCCAATTATATCAGTTCAATAATATTCTGCTACACAAATGTGCGCATTTCTCCTTTAAAACTGTCATGACGAAAATTTCAATTTCAATTTCACTTGTCTTACTGTGGCTTTTTCATTTCACAATCCATGTCAGAAAAATTGAAAACGCATTTCCTGCTAAATAAAAAAAAACCGTGGATGCTAACGAAGGCAGATGTAAAAATGAAACTCATTCCTCGAGTTTTTTGTTTTTTACGTATAGTTAGAAAACAATGATTCGCTTCGTATTTCTTTCAGATTATTGATATTAAATCTTTGTATAAGAGACGCAAAATAACATATTATCCCAATTTTATGAATTCAGTTTCGTTCTTCAGCTTGCGTACATACGTTCGTGACACCTTTCTAAAAGAAAACCCGAGTTAAATAGCGAAATACATGAAGCTGATGACAAATTCTGCCTCTTAAAGTAAAAACATGTACAGCATCCTATTAAAATTTTGTTATGGAAATTTTGAAAATGCATATACTGTACAGTACTGTAGTTCATTTTCAACGGACGAGGTTAAAAAAATCGGAGTAGCTCCAAACGCAAATTTCAAATAAAATGGGATAACTTTCCATGAAAATTCGTTGAATATCAGATTCTTCGCCATTTCATAATGTTCGCCTGAAATTGTTCGCAGTTAATGAGGTCTTAGTCAAGTTATGCTATAGTTTAGATTCGTCTTGGTTAGGGGAAAAAATGGAACCCTGAAGTGACGAACCAGAAAGCAAGACACACGTTTCACTGAAAACAAAACCAAATGCATCAAGCGCCAGCATTTATTGTTGATAATCTATCTTTTGGAAGTGCAGAATAAGTAGAATAAGTTTTTCAAGAAACTCGCTATACAAGAAAGAGACTTCAATTTATTGGGATAATCGCGGGGAATTTTCTTCCTCCCGAGTATTCTGAAACCTCAATTAAATATCCGCGCTGTCCAGTATACTTCCCTGGAATTTCCACACAACTATGCATCATGCTTAAATGGAATTAAAATAAATATTTCCCCCTTTTGTTCCCCGAAAAAATTCGGGTTTTTGCCTGGATCCATTTTTGATAAGTTGAAATCAGCTTGAAGTATAGCGGCCAGCAGTTGTTCTTCCGGCGCACCCTGAATGCTTCCATCTTTGGTCTCAATTTTTTATTTATGCAGGTATATAGAAAGAAGATGAAATGCGCGTATTTCGGAAACGAAAATCATAAGCAGCTTAGAAAGGGGGAAATTCTAAAGTAAGCTGCCGTTTCCGCAGAAATTCATGATTTCCAAAGGCGCTTTCGTCGACAGCAAGGAACTTATTCCGTCCCCATGAAGTGATTTCAGCATTTATTCTTCGAACCGCATAAGAAAAATCTATCATTCATTCTGTCCTCCTGAACATTGTCGGTCGATTGGATTGAATCGAGGAAGCAATTCGAAAATGATTTTATAAAATAAGATATACTGTGAAAAAAAAAATCTACGACGAAATTCGGTTCCAGCTTTTTCCGCCGACATGACGAACATGGCGAGCAAAAAAAATTTGCTTAGTTCATCAACATCAAAAGCTGTCTCATTCTCATCGTCTGGAATTGAAAAAAAAACTTCCAGGAAACTGTCGCATAGTCATTAGAAAAAAAAGTTTTCCATTTCTGAGAAAGCCTGATGTGGGCAGTTATTGTTTTATGTGCATTGCCTCATCGGTGTACACGATGGCAAAAGGCAGATGACAGATTATGTCAGTATTACATGCATCTGAATGTCATCATAAATGAATCACAGGAACCCGTGGAAAACGTAGTCGAGTCATGCATGACACGAGGGCAACCTGTTTTGGGACATGGGAACCAAAATGGGGAATCTACTGAGTTGAAGGTCGGACAAAGGAAATCGCTGCATTGGTGACAGGAATGAAATTAATTTCGTATTACCTGCGATTTTTTACTTAGAAAATCTCAACAGTTACTCAGATGATGAGTGCAAGATGCAAAAATCCTTCATTCAAACAATAAGGAAGTAATTTGAGCTTCAGCCTTCAATTATGATTAAAATTGTACTCTTCAAAATCCTGCATCCCCTAAAAAAGAAACCTTTAATTTTTTTAATGTACGGTTAGATCTTTTAAGCTCAATTCTCTTACTGTCAATTGCTTTGAGTCCATGTCAAAAATCCTTCGAGAACACTATATTACCGTATAAGCCTTCATAACCTTGCAGACTTCTCCCCTCAAACCTTCAAAACATATTGAAATCATGTTTCGAAAGGCATTTGAGCTATTATTATTCGGGGAAACCAGGAAAAATAAGAGCAATAAAACTGTAATTCGATGTTTTTCAAATGGAAGTGATTGAATAAACGAGAAAATGTACTCCTTCTCCCGACTTCAGCATCGAATCAACTACCCCCGAAGCCCTAAAGATATTCAATTTGACCATACTGTAAATTTTCCAAGATTTTTTTGACAAAAATACGAATTAAAAAAATACTTTTCCATGGATGATGGTGCCCTTCCCACCGTGGTTGACTTCGGATTCATCAGCATCATTCATTATTTTCCGCAAAATTTCAGTGGAATGGCTTTCGATTTTTTTTAAAAAGCCTTTTCATCATCAAATGGTCGCTGCTGGTGTCAAGATGAATTGAATTTCAGAAAGTAGGATTTAATGTTTGACGGAAAATAGACCCAATATCTTCATTCAGGAAATGTTGTAATATTTAGATCACTAGAGAAATGGACAAAATCGTAAAAGAATTTTTCGTGCAATTATAAAAAAGGGGAAAAATAATTGCTCCTTTTTTAAACTACAGGTGGAAAATTAAGTTCATCAATTGTGCGTGTAAATCTTACACCTCTTCACCTATAGAATTTCCCCTAATTCAAACTCCAAATATCGATTTCTTTCACTGTTTTTTTTTGTCGGGAAAATATGAAATCAATTGCAGCGAGTCAACATTTATGAACGACGAAGAGATTTTTTGCTAAAGATATTGCAAAAAGTGGCGTTACTTGGGTTGATGATGGGTTGACCTCGCTAACAAAAGTAATGTGTTATAATAGACACAGTGACAAATGTGGCACCTCACATTTTCATATAAATTAGCTTCTTTATCCTCTGCTTTTACACATACATTCAACCCAGAAGAACTCTCGTATCTCTGATCATCAGTTAATGTCCGAATACAGGGCAGAAGTTCTTGTTCCTTTTGGGGACCCCAGAATCAGAAATGTGTATATAACCCTAGAATACAGGATCACATAATTTCTCGGTACGCATTAATGCCCTCACAGAACGAGGAATAAAACATGTCACAGAAACGAGACCTTCCTAATTGATGATCACAGCTCCGAAGTCCTTTCTTTATGCATACAGGGTGGACCAAGATGAGAAAAAGTGAACCGATTTTTGACTTGAAATAGCTTGGTAGCAAATCAAGCTGAGAAAATGAGAAAGTCATCATAAATGAATCCAGTCATTCAGAACCATCACCAAATCCAGTCATCAATAAACAAATTGTGTATATGCTGGGGGTCACAGGAGCCATTATGAAACTGGCATCAAACAAACTCGCATCAGGATTCAGGAGTGGAGCGACATCCAACTTTTCAATTTTTTAATTTTTCCCCCCTATACCTCCTACATTTTGGGAATAATGGCACCCTCTTGAAGTCAGCATGAAGTTTGCTGGTTAACCCTTGGGTGGCGGTGGGTTCTTTTGCATCAGGCAGCAGTGCCGGGATTTTTTTGCAGGCCCCTGCATTTTGGTTGGACCAAAGGTCACCAAAATGAGTAGCCAAATTTGGGAAAAATCCTGCAAAAAGAAATTCATTTTTCTAAAAACCCCCAATGCTAATCCCATGGCAGGAATGCAGGAAAAATGCCACCCAACAGTACCTTTTGCTTGCAAATTTTTCTGCAAGAATACTAAAAAATTTTGAGATTTTTCCCAACTCCGGCTCTTCTAATAATTTTTGTTCCCCCTTTTTTCACTACTCCTTGGGACACAACATTTTGTGGATAATTCCTGCCACCACCACCCAAGGGCTCGATTACTGGTCATGGACCCCATTTATCCATAAAAACAGCACGTCTGTGGAACACCAACTTTCTGAAAGAAATTGCCTGACAATTTTCTTTTGGAAAGTAGCCACTCAAATGTTTCTTGTGACCATTTTGTGACACATTTGACATAGAAATACATACCATTTGAACAAGTTTTATTTTGGCGTTTTTTTTTATTGTCACGACTGCTGGATTTGCTAGTGAGATATTCTGAGTAAAAAAAAAATTGGTTCATTTTTTTGTTCCACCCTGTATATCCTTTTTTCCCGCATTCCTGTCCAGTAATGTGGTCGGCTTTACTTTGAATAAGAAAGAATGGGATTTTCCCTCACTTGGCATCATGTGATACCCGAAATCCCGGATTAGTATTCCCTATACCTCCTACATTTTGGGAATAATGGCACCCTCTTGAAGTCAGCATGAAGTTTGCTGGTTAACCCTTGGGTGGCGGTGGGTTCTTTTGCATCAGGCAGCAGTGCCGGGATTTTTTTGCAGGCTCCTGCATTTTGGTTTGACCAAAGGTCACCAAAATGCAGTTTTGGCTGAATAGCCAAATTTGGGGAAAATCCCGCAAAAAGAAATTCATTTTTCTAAAAACCCCCAATGCTAATCCCATGGCAGGAATGCAGGAAAAATGCCACCCAACAGTACCTTTTTCTTGCAAATTTTTCTGCAGGAATACTAAAAAAATAATTTGAGATTTTTCCCAACTCCGGCTCTTCTAATAATTTTTGTTCCCCCTTTTTTTCGCTACTCCTTGGGGCACAACATTTTGTGGATAATTCCTGCCACCACCACCCAAGGGCTAGATAACTGGTCATGGACCCCATTTATCCATAAAAACAGCACGTCTGTGGAACACCAACTTTCTGAAAGAAATTGCCTGACAATTTTCTTTTGGAAAGTTGCAATTCAAATGTTTCTTGTGACCATGTTGCGGCACACTTTTGGCATAGAAATATGTACCATTTGAACAAGTTTTATTTTGGCGTTTTTTTTTCATTGTCACGACTGCTGGATTTGCTAGTGAGATATTCTGAGTTTAAAAAAAAATTGGTTCATTTTTTTCAAGGTGGGACATATAGGAAAAAAGGGCGTAAGGACAGGTCATTACACCAGCCGAAATGAAACTTATTCTTTCTTACCCTAAAAGGGAGTGAACCGTAGTACACTATGGGCTTTAGGGCCTAATCATAGAAGTATGTCCCGTTGCATTGAGAGTGCATGTATATGTTCAGGAGGTAGGAATATTTCCGAGTACATGCGAAGGTTTCCTGGAAATGGGCTTAGCTTGGAATGCATTTATTTGGACACGTTTTTGAGATGGACCACAAGAAGGATTTATGGAATTTACATCGACAAAACGAGATGCTTTGAGTATCCGGCTTTACTTCATGCATTAAAAATGGGAAAAGAATGTGAAATCGGAGAGAGAAACGGAATTGATTTTTATTTTGAGAAATATATGCGTCTCAGACTCTGGATATGAATATAATTTGAGACGCCATGTGTTGAGCGATGACGATGTATCAATGAAAATTATACTGTATACCTGGTTGCCTTTACAGTACAGTACTACTAAATTTTCTGTAAATCCGGAAAAAAAACACCAACAAGAACTGCTGAGCACAACGAATTTCAGTTCAAACAAGTGTATACAGAATCAAGTCAGAATTAAATATAATTCGAGACGCATTGTCTTGAACGATTATTCATGATTGGGATAATCAATTTGATAAGATCGGCTTCATTTCTAAATAAATGTCTTCTAGTTTATAAAATTTAAAAAAAGAAACAAACGAGGATTGAACACCGAATTTCAGTTTACCCTTGCGTAGAAAATATTAAAAATTCACAAGTATCGAAAAGTCCCCCGTATTAGGGAGTAGCAATATTCTTTTACATAAAATAACCTTGGTTCAGTATCAGACAAATATTTTGGACAAATCCCCCCCCCCCCCGCCTTGTTGTCGTTTCCGACTCTTTTAGAAGTGTAGTGATTTAGTCGAGTGTTCTTTTACTTTTATCAAAGGTTAAAGCATGTTGCGTTTTGTACTAGGAAAGGTATGCTGCGAAGCAAAAGTTTCTGTACTTCAGATTCTCGAGATTATGAAGTGGCGAAACAATATTATTTTTTTCAATGATTCCTCACATGAATGTGAGGAATAAGTCGAACACAGTTGTTTGCAAAATATGAAAATAATTTTATTTTTCATCCACAAAATTTTTCGATGGTTTTCTCCTATTTCTCTCGCGATCTAAAAATAGAAACATTCCCTCGTTGAAGACATTGGATCTATTTTCCTTCAAACTTTAAATCCTACTTTCTGAACCGCAATACATCTTGGAACCAGCAGAAATAATTTAGTGAATCCCAAAAGAATGTTTCGGGAAATAAATAAAACACCGTTCTACTGAAATCTCGTTGGAAATTGTGAAAGACATTGTTGAATCTGACGCCAACCACGGATGAAAGATTACCATCATTCATGGAAAAATATCGTTGGCAAAACAAAAATAGAGTCATAAAACTGCTCAAGAAATCTTGTTCAAAGTGTTCATACAAAATTATTCATCGTCGGGAACGATGTGATTCTTCAAAGTGTTCTGCTGCTTTCCATTGACAAATTACGTTAAAAAATCGCTCCCCAGCACCACGAAGAAATCAAACATACAATGAATATCATAAAATCGTATAGATTCCTTTATAGATAAACTGATTGTCGGACAGAAGTTCCCCTACTTCGCATTTCAAATATCCCAGAAGACCGAAGGAACATAAAAGGGGTATACGAATCTTTTTCTTCCTCCAGAAAAAGAGAGGTTAAACATCCTATACGGAATTCGTTGAAAGAAACAAACCCCTTTTTCCCCTTCGAGAAAAGGTTCGTCTATTTGAAGCACACTTCAATCAAATCGCCCAACATTTCCTACTTCGGACCGAACCGATTCATTGTGACGCTTGCAAATGGAATTCTCCGACCCTGTGTGAAATTTCCCTCGAGGCACCACAAAAGCCTTTCCTCTGACACTTATTTTCATTCCACGGGGGAAAAAAAGGGAGGAAAAAAAGGTGGATTGCTGGATGAAACTTGAATAAGCTAGGCACGTCTTCAATTCCCACCCCCCACACCCCGGAAAAATTCGGGATATTATTATGGAATGACGACGAAATAAATGCTCCGTTGAATCACGTCCCTTAGGGTGTGTGGGGCATATGTGAGAAAAGCCTTCCATTATGGCCAGGTTATTCGCTGAAAACGTTTTGGTTTTATTTTCGAATTGGCCTTCCCAACAAAATATTGCGTAAAATGGTACTACGTACAGTCAAACCCCGTTAAGATGCCACTATATAGAGTTCCAACACTTATCCGAGATCAATTTCTCACTTACTGATCCACTTCAGACTAATCATACAATTTCTTTTCGGAAAGTAGAATTTTCCCTGGATTTTGTAAGTTTCATGGGCTTAATGAACCGCACCAGGGAACAGTGAATTCTAAGTTTTCCAACACAAACAAAATTCATCTTTCGTTTTTCTTTGCCTTTGTTCCTGGCAAACATTCTTTTAAATATTGAAAAAAAACCTCAGATAACTGTTGAAAATATTATCGCCAAAAATAATGGGAACAGCTTGGGCTCGATGACAACTCCCAAATCATGAAAATTCCCGATATGGAACTAGAATAACACGTATCGTCGGAACATTTCAACCCTTGTACAGCTAGTATATGGAAAAGCTTTTCCCCAAATTTGTTTCAAGTTTCAGCATTTTTCAAAGTCTTCGCTGACGGAACTAAAACTCATAATAATTGCCCTTCCTTGAATGAATACGCCTTTTTGAATATCATATCTTGCACCATTCAGGATGATGGACACTGCAATTTTCAAATGACTCTCCATTTTTCATTCCAAGCAATCCTAATTTCTTGCACTTCACACATTAAAAAAAAAAGATCCAGGGGGAAAGCAAAATGATGATGGGATGTTCAGCGGACGTTTACGAGAAGATGACGACGAGAAGCAAATTCCGCCGTTCTCTCTCGTCCTCGTCTGAGAAATAATTTGCTGATACTGTATAACGAGACGAATGAGCGGAAAGCAGAGACGTCCGCCAAATTCGCGGAGTTACGAGAAGATGACGACGAGAAGCAAATTCCGCCGTTCTCTCTCGTCCTCGTCTGAGAAATAATTTGCTGATACTGTATAACGAGACGAATGAGCGGAAAGCAGAGACGTCCGCCAAATTCGCGGAGAACACGAGGAGGGGAGGGGTTAGCAGGAAAGGAAAGGAAAGCAGAGAGAAATCATTGCAATAAACGACGCGAGGCGATGACGAGCCCCGGGGGCTACTCATTTCCTCATGCGCTCTGTGACGCCGCCGTAACGAAGCTAAGGGTTCGTCTCGGGCCCTAAGTTAGGGCCCCCCCAGCTTTAATAAGGTCCGCGACAAGGGGGGTAGTAGGCTCTTGGGCTACTACCCGAAGGTCTCTTCAAGGCGGTCAAATATTTCAGAAAATTTAGCCCATGCAAAGCGTCCAGAGCTATATTTTGGATAATGGACGCCTCGAATAGTGGCTTAATTTTGCACAAAAATTATTATTGTTTTGCATCCTGACGCTCTTTACGGATAATGGGTTTCTGCATTAAAACTGGGATTTCCCTCTAAAAAAAAAGAAGAAAAAATGAACAATAGCGAGAAATTTGACAGAAGGAATAATTTTTGAGTGGCTTGTCTAAATTTCTTGATTAAGGTGGGCACTCTTTCACATGCAATGAATCATTTTCTAGGCATTGCTCCCCCATGCGAGGCCCGATTATTGGCTTCTAGAGATGTCCCTCAATAAAAAAATTCGTGCAAAACGTCCAGTGATTGGATGATAAACGCTTCGAATGGTGCCTACATTTTGCACGAAAAAAGAGAATAGGGCAACAATAAGGGATTTCTGGTTTGCATTGTGGACCCTGTTTTCAGATATTGTGTAGTAGTGTATAAAATGTGTATATATCCTCTAAAAAAAAGAAAAAGATAGCAAGAAATGTTACTGAAGGAATCATTTTTCAAGTGTCTTATTCAAATTTCGGGATTGAAGTAAGCATTCTTTCATTTTTGGTAAAATGATTATTCCAGGCGCTGTTCCTCCATGCGAGGCCTGATGTACTTCTAGAAAAGTTTATCCAAGAATATTTTCAAAATTTTAGTCGATACGAAGTGTTTTTTTTCCACTGAAGATCGAAAATGCAGTGGGAAATGTGGCTGCCAGAAATATTCCTTGATTGAATAAAAGCTTGTTCTATTTTTTGATGGAATACGGATTTTGTTTTTCGTTTTTGACTGCTGTTTTCCTTAATTTTCGAAAACTATTACTTGAGCAATAAATTCAAAAAATAAAAACAGCTTATAATTCAGCAAATTTCAAATAAAATAGCCCAACGAAAAATTTTGAAGCACGCTGCTTCCATGCTTGCTCTCTTCTTGAGAAACTTGTGGAAATTTTACTCCTTATCTGCACATCTGCTATTAAGTTTTAGATTTGTTTTGATTCTTTTGTTGCTCTGAGAGAAGATTGTGTTCATGCATAGTCGAATATTCTGACGCAGAAATTATTGCAGGACCGTCAATAAAACAGCTCATCATTGAATGTCTAAACTCCGATATACTTCGCCCGCTTTTCAAGAATTACGCAATATATGTTAATCAATCTGGATGCGTGTAAGATTCTGGTTTTTATAAAAAAAAAGGATTGCAGGAAGGAGACAAAACAGCGAATTACTGTATACAACACATTTCAGAACTTTGAAATGATTCCTAGGTTCGTCTGATGAATATACAATAATCATAAATGTTAAAGCATGACAAAATTTCCAACTGAAAATTGAGCCCTTCCATAAACAAAGAAAGCTCGGAGAAAATCCAACAAGAAAATTATTACTGCAATACGATTGAATTATTGCATCGCGTGAGGGTGAATCATACACAAAGAGAAGACAGTATTATGCTTATCCATGGATTCCCTGCAATTTCTGTTATGTGTCTGCCAAAACTATTGGCGAGTCTTTTAATATTCCGTGTACGTCGTACTGTGCTATAAACAACCGAAGAAGGAAACTTCCAACTAATAAACTTCCTTTCCCAGAAAAAAAAAACTTGGCTTGCCATGCTGGTTATTCCGTGCTGTGTTTGCTTTTTTTTTTTTACAATAATTTTCGTTTTTT